>JAIUZE010008310.1:0-62971 GCA_022085475.1 Heliosperma pusillum | reverse complement strand
TTATCGATCCCATCGGGGATTATTCAAGGTTCAATCATTACCCATACTCCACTGCCCCATATCATCCTGAAGGTTACGATCCAGCCGCATTCCCTCCTTCCTTTGCAACATATCCCCCCTTCGAGGAACCGAGGACTTGGAATGCAACCTCCAGAGACTCTATGTTGATGGGGTTGTGCAATCAAATGCACCAAGTCCACCTCGACCGCTCGATCAAGGATCACAATATCTACGCCTATCATGACAGACAAGGTCATTTCCCACCTGGGACAGTCCACCCCGCCTTCTATAACCCAACAACACACTACACTCAAGGAGAAGGGAGCCAGGGGGCTGAGCAATCTGAAGCTGCCGATCGGCAGGAGGATGACAGCCACAACAAGGATGGATCAACAGCTTGGAGCAGTTTTTGGGAGTAATCAGGGAGTACTAATATGACCCTTTTTCTATTTTCAGCATGCATTCATATTGTATACCCCTTCCCCATGCACTATTTCTGTCCTGAACCCACTGGTTTTTTTTTTTTTTTTTTTTTGTTCCGCCGATCGGTCTGCTGCTATTTAATACTGTTTCCTGCTGTTGTGTTGGGTTTTGGAACCATTGAGGACACTGCTTCATTTGGTTTGGGGGAGGTGACTGTTGTGAACACGTTTTATTCTTTCTAGTTGTGTGTGATTGATGAAATTGTGCAATACAACAATGACGATAATGTGCTTATTCTATGATTTAACCACGATTGTTTGACAACTTGTGCCCTAAGACGGTACGAGATTAGACTGATTACCATGCTATAACTTGCTATTCTACATAACCTAGCTTGATGTGAATGTACTTTTATCTCGAAACGCATATCATGTCACGTGAATCTTAGCATGCATCTCTTAGTCTGAATCGGTTTGTGAAAGATTGTTCCAAGAATTGTCCGAAGTGATGCACTTAAGTCCTGCAGGACCGGGTACCCACAAAAAAAATTGAACTCCACATGGCCAAAACAACCCCTTATGTCCCTTTAGACTTAGGTCCTTGTTCTTGAGCCCGCATTGCTTTATAATAACCTTGGTTACCACCCGGATACTCAAACTACATGCCATATACTCACCCACCTTGACTGTTGGTTGCGTGTAAGGACAAGAGGTACTGTAACTATGCTGAATGAAATCTAAATGTGTGAAAAGTGATAATACCGTCTGGAAATTGTAATCAAGAGCCGATCGGCATAATTTTACCCGATCGATCTGCTCATCAAAAGAGGAAGTTTTGCCTGAATCTGGTGTGAAAAGACACTAAAGAGTCAATTTTACTAAGGCGCTGCTAAACAAATGAATAAATGAAGTCATAAGAAGCTTAACTAATCACAAGCGAAGAAATTATGGCTAAATCCTATAACTGCTGAACAAGAAGCTGGGAAGATGTTAATGAATGCTGTGAATGGGTAACATTTGAAGAAATTGTCCACGTGGTCACGCAGCCACTAGTCACTATTGAGCCTCACATTCCCATTACGCGTTAGTACGCACCCACCTTTCACCTTCAGCTTAGCCCCGTTACGCCTTGTGCCCAGCATATACTTGAAACCCTATAGTACTTGAAAGATCTTTCACACATTGATTCATACATGAGAGGTAACTGTTTAAGTAGTTTATTGAGCTCGACGATTAAGTTTCGTGTATTCACGACTAGCAAGGGTTAGTTTGAATGGTCCTGGTTGTGTAAGTCTTGGTTTGATAGTCGACTCTCACTTCTCCGTTCTTCTTGCACATGTTTTGGCTTCATGATCGGTTATCTACGTCTAAATGCTCTGAGTTGTAAATTTCATCTATTGTCCTCCTACTTTGCTTATCATGATTGATCTTGCTTGAGGACAAGCAAGAGTTCGGTTTGGGGGAATTTGATGCATGCATTTTATATGCATGCTAAGCCTGTATTTGCCTCCATTATATGTTTGTATTTGAGCTCCTTTGAGCTTTTCTATCATAGTTTTCCCTCGTTTGCTACTCTTGGTGTTCTTGCTGTCATTTATGCAGGAACGAAGCCATTTATGCTTACTTTGGAGGATTTAGGATGAGGACCGAACTTCGCATCGCACACAGACGACAGCAGAATTTCTAAGGAATGAAGTCAGAATCCCTACATGATCAAACACAAGCCATCGATCGACCAAGACATATTGAGCTTAATGGGCCTGATGCCGATCGATAAAGACATATGTTGATCGAAAACAGAGCTCATCTCAACTAACCCGATCGACCAAAAGCTATACCGATCGGTAAATACGTCTTATTATCCGAAAACGAGCTCAACTCAGGCCCAACTAATGTATAATCCCGAGATTCATTTCTGAGAGGCAAAACCCTAATTCAAGGTTAAAAGGAGGACAAAGGCAAACCCTGGAGGCATCACATTGTATTGCAAACAATCCCTTGTCACGGATTGGAAGCAATTGTTCATTTATTTCCTTTAAACTTCTCAAAAAAACTCGTGGCTATTAGTTTGATTCTGGTTTTAGAAGGCTTTCAAGTTATTTTCAGTTGTAATTCAGACATTGTCGATCGGATCCTCTCTCTGCCGATCGACCAGAACTCCCTATCAAATCGATTTTTAAGTTTTATTTCGTAAGTCTGGTTATTTCCCTCCTGCTTAATTTTTATTATTGCATTATGAATTCTGAATCCTTTCCCCTCGTATTTTTAGATCTGGTTAGAGCCATGCGTAGCTAAACTTATCCTAGGGCTAGGGACGTAATCGATACTTAAAGGAATTAGTTTAGTCAATTAAACCGTTATATTGATTTCTCTGGTTTATTTCATTACGTTATATTATTTGTGGCCACATCTAGTTGACGTTAGCGTGACTACCTTTTGAGACCGATCCAGTAATCTTGGTAAAGACGACTAAACCGTAAAAGGTATTTAAATAGGCAGACCGACCAAGTACCCTATTTTACTACCCGAGACTATTTCTATGACCTTGACGACCCTTATTCCTTATAGTTAAGAACTGTCCCGTCCGGCCCTAGACTCTCTTATATTGATCTCCTTCGCTTATTTACATATACTTTCAGTTAGCTTTCTTGCCTTTATCTTATTTCTTTTATTCACTTCTAACTCAATCCTCAAAATCGTCGACCTTAGTAGATTTAGAATTGCGACCTTAGATCAAATTGAATTAGACTACCTCCCCGTGAATTCGACCCCTGACTTGCCACTAGCTATTTGTAGTTAGTTTAGTTGGAGTTATAATTATTATCTGATAACAGTTTTAGCGCGACATAAAACCGTTCATCAAATTGGCGCCGTTGCCGGGGAGGCAACAATTTTAATCAAATTTAGGGTTTTAATTTAATTCTACTACCTTTGTCGATCGACAGTCAGTCTAGTCGATCGACGTGCCTTTATTACTGATCTGTTTTGTTGGTTTAAGTGATTTATGCGCAGGAGTAACTCTGTTCCATTGGGAAATTTCGATCCAGAACCAGAGAGAACTCTTCGCAGGAGACGAAGGCTAGCTTACCAGTCACCTGTTGTCAGTGATACTGATTCTGAGCTCAGTCCGCCGATCACCAGACCACCTTCGCCGATCCACAGAACCATGCCTAGACTATCAGAGGATGGTTTACCTTCTGCCGCTCAAGTTCCCACTGGAACTTTGAAGCAATCCCTTACTGCCACGAACTGTAAGGTTGAATCTGGGTTTTACAACCTAATCCGCAAGGAACAGTTCGGTGGCAGCCATACCGAAGATCCCGCGCGTCATATCAACAAGTTCTGTGATTTATGCCAGTTGATACCTCACGAGGAGGTGACGCAAGACGAACTCAAGAGGATGTTATTTCCGCATTCGTTAAAAGACAAGGCCTCATCTTGGCTAGAGACCTTACCAGAAGCATCCAGTAGCCAGTGGGACACTCTTGTGCTAGCATTCTATAGGAAGTTTTTCCCTTCCGAACGTACTGCCAATCTGAGGATGCAGATCACCGGATTCAGGCAGCGATTGAACGAAACTCTCTATGATGCATGGGAGAGATTCAAGGCTCTTGAGAAGCAGTGCCCGCATCACGGGTTCACTCCGGGATTTATAGCTATGACCTTCTACAACTCACTCACGCCGGATTCTAGAAGGATATTGGACTCTGCATCCAATGGTCGATTTGACACTATTGAAGTGGCAGAGGCCAGAAACACTATTGAAGCTATGGCCAGCCACAGCGTTCAGTATTCTCAGCCTTCCTACACCACGGTAGGAGCCATAGGAGAGGAAGCTCACTTCAAGCAAAGTGTGAATTCGCAAATTGAGGACCTTAAGGCACAATTGGCCAGTTTGAAGGCCCAGCCACCAAGTCCGTCGATCACCATACCACCATTGCCGATCGACGCTATGCAACAACATCCGCTTTCTTTGTGTGAAAGCTGTGGGAACTACGGACACTTGTCCTATGGATGTCCAAGTACTGAAGAACAAGTTGCAGCATTCCAGACCTATAAACAGAATGCCTACAACCATTACAATCAGTCTTACAAGCCTTATGCGCAGCAATACACTCCGCCTAGACCACCAATTGCTGCGATTCCAACACCTACTCCACCACCATATCAACATCCAAACAAGGCTGCATCCACATCGTCACCACAACCTTACAAGTCACCCAGTTTCACCGACATGAATGATCTACGAAGCATGTTGCAAGGTGTTCTGAAAAGCCAAGAGCACCTTATTGCTCAAGTGGCTCAAGTGGCTAAAAGTGACCAAGAAAAGTCTAGCGCCATCAAGAATTTGGAGATTCAATTAGCCCAGCTAGCAACTTCACAAGCACAAAGGCAGCCGGGGCACCTCCCTCCACAGCCTCATGACAACCTTCATCAAGCTCTCGCAATCCAATTGCAAAGTGGAACAAGCTACAAGGGTCCTGAAATCCCTACCACGCACTATGAGGTCGAGGACATTACCAATGAAGATGAGCTTTATGGTGCTAAGCCTGCACTTCCTGATGCTCCTAGAGCTGAAAAGGAGGTTCAGGTTGCTAAGACTCCAGTGTTACTACAGAAGTGCCGATCGGCTGAACGAGATGCTGATAGACAAGGGTCCAGTTCTGTATCTGTTACTGATAAAGATGACAAGGCGAAACAGAAAGCTGCACACCCACCAATTGCTATACAGCTGCCATTCCCCAATCGATTGAAAAGTCAGAAAGTTGAGAAGCAGTTCGCCAAGTTCATGGAAGTCGTGAAAAACTTGCAGGTAACTGTCCCTTTTACTGAATTAATGCAACAAGTTCCATCTTATGCTAAATTCATGAACGACATCTTGAATCGGAAACGTAACTTTGATGACCATGAAACTATTGCTTTTACGGAACAATGTAGTGCAATCTTAGAAAACAGCCCCCCTAAACAACAAGACCCTGGGAGTTTTTCTATCCCATGCACCATTGGGACCCTAGTTATTGAGAAAGCCCTATGCGACCTGGGGGCTAGTGTTAGTGTTATTCCCTTCTCGATTTGTAAAAGACTGAACATGGGAGACCTCAAAATGACAAACATAACCCTTCAGATGGCTGATAGGAGTATAAGGAGACCCTTAGGAATCTTAGAGGACGTACCCGTGAAGGTAGGGAAACACTTCATACCAGTAGACTTCATCGTTTTAGACATAGCTGAGGATGCACACATCCCCATCATCCTAGGTAGACCATTCCTGCGCACAGCAGGAGCCATTATTGACCTTAGGAAGGGACGGTTGACCCTAGAAATTGGGGAGGAGACCGTAACCTTTAACATGCCTTTATCTATGAGAAGTCCAATGATCGAGGAAACTGTTTTTGTTATTGATATTGTGGATGAGGCCATTGTGGAAGCTTGGACCACAGCCTTAGAGGTCGATACCCTTGATGCTTTGATGGGTGTTGAGCCATGTGCAGGAAAAACAGGCTTCTTTGATGCAGGAATCAGCCTTGAGATCCCAGCTGATGGAGGGGACGAAGAAGCAGTACCAAGATGTGACACTGAAGGCTTGCCGATCGACCTTACCTTATGCCGATCTACAGAGACCCCTGCCGATGGAGATTTTGCAGCTACTAGTAGTGGAGAAGCTCTATGCCTTGATTTCTCAGCTTATGTAGCTGAAACAGTTAAACCTGAGATTAAGCCCCTTCCCTCTCATTTGAAATATGCATACTTAGATGATTCTGAATTGCATCCTGTGATTGTTAGTGCTAAATTGAGTGATGAACAGTTAAATCATTATTAATTGTTTTGCGTCGTAACAGAACTGCACTTGGATATCGCTTGGATGATTTGAAGGGGATTAGCCCTGATTTTTGTATGCATCGTATTAATTTGGAGGAGGGTCATAGACCATGTGTTCAGAGTCAGCGTCGAGTAAGTCCTAACATGCATGAAGTTGTCAAAAAGGAGGTCTTAAAATTACTTGATGCTGGGATTATCTACCCGATTTCAGATTCTAAGTGGGTCAGTCCTGTCCATGTTGTCCCTAAAAAGGGCGGGACTACTGTCGTTAAAAATGATAAGAATGAATTGCTCCCCACTAGGATTATCACGGGTTGGCGTATGTGCATTGATTACCGTAGACTGAACACTGTCACCCTCAAGGACCATTTCCCTTTGCCCTTCATTGACCAGATGTTAGAGAGGCTTGCATCTCACAAGTATTTCTGTTACTTAGACGGGTATTCTGGATTTTTCCAAATCCCGATTCACCCAAGTGACCAGGAAAAGACCACTTTCACCTGCCCCTTTGGCACCTTCGCCTATCGGCGTATGCCGTTTGGTTTATGTAATGCCCCTGCGACCTTCCAACGTTGTATGATGAGTATTTTTTCGGATTATATTGAAAAGACTATGGAAGTGTTTATGGATGACTTTAGTGTGCATGGTGCTAGTTTTGAGGATTGTCTGGTTAATTTAGAGCAAGTTTTGAAACGATGTGTCGATGTTAATCTTGTCTTGAACTGGGAGAAGTGCCATTTCATGGTCAACGAGGGAGTGGTTTTGGGACATGTTGTCTCTGAACGGGGAATTGAAGTAGATAAAGCTAAAGTACAGGTCATAGAACGACTTCCACCTCCCGTGAATGTGAAGGGAGTTAGGAGTTTTTTGGGTCATGCTGGTTTTTATAGACGCTTTATTAAAGATTTTTCCAAGATTGTTAAACCACTAACCCAATTGCTCCTTAAAGATGCTATTTTTGATTTCACTGATGCTTGTCTTGATGCTTTTAACAGGATCCGTGAAGCGTTGATCTCAACTCCTATTATCCAACCACCGGACTGGTCCATGCCATTCGAGATAATGTGTGACGCCAGCGACTTTGCATTGGGAGCTGTGCTTGGGCAAAGAAAGGATAAGGCACTTCACGCGATATACTATGCAAGCAAGACCCTAGACAATGCCCAAAGAAACTATGCCACCACGGAGAAGGAGCTCCTTGCCATTGTTTATGCCTTGGAAAAGTTTCGGACCTATTTGCTTGGTTCCAAGGTGATAGCTTACACGGACCATGCAGCCTTGAAGTACTTGTTAGCAAAGAATGAAGCTAAGCCAAGGCTGATCCGTTGGATTTTACTGCTGCAAGAGTTCGATTTGGAAATCAAAGACAAGAAGGGAGCTGAAAACGTAGTTGCTGACCATTTGTCCAGAATTCAGCCTGTCCCTGATCGACAAGATGGCCTGCCGATCGACGACAGCTTCCCTGATGACTCTCTGATGGCTGTTCGAGATACTACTGGTGAGCCATGGTATGCAGACTATGCAAATTATTTGGTGGGTAAGCAGCTGCCTCCGGATATGACCTATCAGCAGAAGAAAAAGTTCTTGTCGGACGTACGACGCTATTTTTGGGATGATCCCTACCTATTTAGGGAATGTGCAGATGGTCTATTTCGGAGATGTATTCCTCAATGGGAAGTGCAAGCTATCTTGAGGGAGTGTCATGCCTCACCATATGCCGGACATCATGGTCCATCACGTACTATGGCTCGAGTTAATCAGTGCGGGTTTTATTGGCCAACACTTTTCAAGGATTGTCGCGATTTTGTCCTTTCATGTGATCGTTGTCAGAGGACGGGTAATATTTCAAGAAGGCATGAGATGCCTCAAACTGGGATCCTCGAGGTTGAGATATTCGACGTATGGGGAATTGATTACCAAGGTCCATTTCCTTCATCACATGGAAATGAGTATATTCTTGTAGCCGTCGACTATGTTTCTAAGTGGGTTGAGGCCATTGCCTCTCCAAAATGCGATTCCAAAACGGTGATTAAGCTTTTCAAGTCAATCATTTTTCCACGATTCGGTGTTCCTAGAGCTGTGATTAGTGATGGTGGATCGCATTTCCATGAGCGACGGCTAGATGATTTGTTGCTGAAATATGGTGTGAACCACCGTACAGGCCTCGCTTATCATCCACAGACTAGTGGACAGGTTGAGGTGTCCAATCGGGAGCTTAAAAACTATCCTGGAAAAAGTTGTGTCAACTTCTAGAAAGGATTGGAGTGCTAAATTGGATGATACGCTATGGGCCTACCGGACAGCATACAAGACGCCGATCGGTGCCAGCCCCTATAGGCTAGTATATGGCAAGTCCTGCCACCTACCTGTGGAGCTGGAACACAAGGCATGGTGGGCGATTAAATCTTTAAACTTAGATCCGCAGTTGAGTGGAGAATTGAGACTACAGCAGCTAAATGAGCTCGATGAGTTCAGATTTGGTGCTTATGAGAGTGCTCGTTTGTACAAGGAGCGAACCAAGAAGCTGCATGACAAGTTGATCTTGCCGCGTGAATTTGAAGCAGGTGATAAAGTCCTACTATTTAACTCCAGGTTAAAGGTGTTTCCTGGAAAGCTGAAATCACGGTGGACCGGTCCATTCGAGGTGACCGAAGTGTCTAGGTTCGGATATGTTGAGTTAAAGGGAGATAATGGAGAATTATTCAAAGTAAATGCTCAACGAATCAAATTATATCGTGGCGATCCGAAAGAAATTGGTGTAGTGGAGGTCATTTATAATGACCCCGCTTCTCCACTATATGCTTGATCGAAAATAGGTCGGGTGGGACCTTCATAAAATCCGCTACCGGAAGGCAGTCCGGATCAGACATTATTAGTTTAGATCTCTAATTTTTATTTTTATTTTGCATTGTTTTATTTGATTTAACAGGGAAACAAGTTGACAAAAAAAAACTTGGACATTGCCGATCGGGGGTCTTCAAGGCCGAACAACTTGCATGCTTAATCCAGAAATTTGGCCCGCCCTTTGAAGGAATCCTGCAGAAAAAGGAAAAAGACAAGAGTCTAGTGCATTGGGCAGAGTGTGGAAGCTTTAATCATAAAAGCTTCTTGATCACATGTCACTCTTGGGAAGGGAGAAGCTATTGTATCCACACATTTGTTTTTCCTTTATGCATGCACCGTCCCACCCTTCCTTACTTCTCTATATATTGCCTACATTTGACATTTACTCCATCACATAAACACAACAACGAACTCACAAAACAAAAGAAATCATACCATTGCCGATCGATCTTTCAATCTGCCGATCGACACCTGCAATTAAATCAACATTTTTGTTTGTTCGTGTCTTGTTTCAGATAATGTCGATGACGAGAAGGAGTGCTGCTTTTAGGTCGAATCTGGACGCGGTTCTGGACAACAATGGCTATGGTCATATCATCTTCGCCGATGATGAACAAAAAGAAAAATTTGCAGATCTTATGGGAAGACAAATGATCGCAACGCGGTTCATTTGTTTGGAAACATTAGAGGCACTTGGCCTCAAGAAGGGGATAAAGAAACTGCTGAAAAGATCGGGGTGTGAAGGCCTATACAAAATGCGTGAGCACACGTACCGGTGTCTCACATTGGAGTTCCTTTCAAGCTTCTATTATGATGAAGAAGAACCGGCTGTAAACTTCCGTCTTTTTAATGAAGACCACTGCTTGTATCCAACCGACTGGGGCAACAGCCTCGGCTGCCGGTCGGAGGGAGTCATCACACCGAATGACCCAAGAGACGGTACTGAAGATCTGTGGACGGGTTTGACCGGCCTAGACAAAGGCGGTGTTGGTTGGAGATTCAGATGTCATCTCATACATCACCCCGTCCTCCGCTTATGGGGACGCCTCGTTGGTAGTACTTATTTTGCACGTCCAGAGCCAACGAATATGAAGAATGTAGAGGTGCACATGCTGTTTAGTGCCCTTAACATTGACGGGGGCGAACACTTCAATGTTAATGTGGCTCATTTCGTAGCCAAACATTTGGAAGCCGTTGTTTCGGGTGCCGTCAAACCTATCATGGTCGGGGGGGTAATAACTCGAATCGCCAAAAGTCTATATGGCAACATTCGGGAGCACAGGTTGAAGATCGTGGATGGTTGTCCTAACGGCGAACCACTTACTATGGATTTCGCAAGTCTTTCCCGCCTTCACTACATCCGTACATTAGGCAATAATTCATGGATGTGGAAGGTACGTTCCACTGACTTGGTCAAGCTTCCGGAGACCGGTATGGATATGAAGGTTCGATCTATCAAGAGATTCCGCCGACCGAGCCCTTCAAACTACACCTATTATCTCCTGAATGAAGTCGACATGGAAGAACCCGAAGATGCCGATCGGCAGGCTGCTGAAGCCCCTGCTGTCGGGGTCAATATTATTGATCCCATCGGGGATTATTCAAGGTTCAATCATTACCCATACTCCACTGCCCCATATCATCCTCAAGGTTACGATGCCGCCGCATTCCCTCCTTCCTTTGCAACATATCCCCCCTTCGAGGAACCGAGGACTTGGAATGCAACCTCCAGAGACTCCATGTTGATGGGGCTGTGCAATCAAATGCACCAAGTCCATCTCGACCGCTCGATCAAAGATCACAATATCTACGCCTATCATGACAGCCAAGGTCATTTCCCACCTGGGACAGTCCACCCCGCCTTCTATAACCCAACAACACACTATACTCAAGGAGAAGGGAGCCAGGGGGCTGAGCAATCTGAAGCTGCCGATCGGCAGGAGGATGACAGCCACAACAAGGACGGATCAACAGCCTGGAGCAGTTTTTGGGAGTAATCCGGGAGTACTTCTATGACCCTTTTTCTACTTTCAGCATGCATTCATATTGTATACCCCTTCCCCATGTGCTATTTCTGTCGTGAACCCAATGTTTCTTGTGTCGCCGATCGGTTTGCTGCTGTTTAATGCTGTTTCCTGTTGTTGTGTTGGGTATTGGAACCATTGAGGACACTGCTTCATTTGGTTTGGGGGAGGTGACTGTTGTGAACACGTTTTATTCTTGCTAGTTGTGTGTGATAGTTGAAATTGTGCAATACAACAATGACGATAATGTGCTTATTCTATGATTTAACCACGATTGTTTGACAACTTGTGCCCTAAGACGGTACGAGATTAGACTGATTACCATGCTACAACTTGCCATTCTACATAACCTAGCTTGATGTGAATCTACTTTTATCTCGAAACGCATCTCATGTCGCGTGAATCTTAGCATGCATCTCTTAGTCTGAATCGGTTTGTGAAAGATTGTTCCAAGAATTGTCCGAAGTGATGCACTTAAGTCCTGCGGGACCGGGTACCCACAAAAATTTTGAACTCCACATGGCCAAAACAGCCCCTTATGTCCCTTTAGACTTAGGTCCTTGTTCTTGAGCCCGCATTGCTTTATAACAACCTTGGTTACAACCCGGATACTCAAACTACATGCCATATACTCACCCACCTTGACTGTTGGTTGCGTGTAAGGACAAGAGGTACTGTAACTTTGCTGAATGAAATCTAAATGTGTAAAAAGTGATAATACCGTCTGGAAATTGTAATCATGAACCGATCGGCATAATTTTACCCGATCGACCTGCTCATCAAAAGAGGAAGTTTTGCCTGAATCTGGTGTGAAAAGACACTAAAAGAGTCAATTTTACCAAAGGCGCTGCTAAACAAATGAATAAATGAAGTCATAAGAAGCTTAACTAATCACAAGCGAAGAAATTATGGCTAAGTCCTATAACTGCTGAACAAGAAGCTGGGATGATGTTGATGAATGCTGTGAATGGGTAACATTTGAAGAAATTGTCCACGTGGTCACGCAGCCACTAGTCACTATTGAGCCTCACATTCCCATTACGCGTTAGTACGCACCCACCTTTCACCTCAGCTTAGCCCCGTTACGCCTTGTGCCCAGCATATACTTGAGACCCTATAGTACTTGAAAGATCTTTCACACATTGATTCATGCATGAGAGGTAACTGTTTAAGTAGTTTATTGAGCTCGACGATTAAGTTTCGTGTATTCACGACTAGCAAGGGTTAGTTTGAATGGTCCTGGTTGTGTAAGTCTTGGTTTGATAGTCGACTCTCACTTCTCCGTTCTTCTTGCACATGTTTTGGCTTCATGATCGGTTATCTACGTCTAAGTGCTCCGAGTTGTAAATTTCATCTATTGTCCTCCTACTTTGCTTATCATGATTGATCTTGCTTGAGGACAAGCAAGAGTTCGGTTTGGGGGATTTTGATGCATGCATTTTATATGCATGCTTAGCCTGTATTTGCCTCCATTATATGTTTGTATTTGAGCTCCTTTGAGCTATTCTATCATAGTTTTCCCTTGTTTGCTACTCTTGGTGTTCTTGCTGTCATTTATGCAGGAACGAAGCCATTTATGCTTACTTTGGAGGATTTAGGATGAGGACCGAACTTCGCATCACACACAGACGACAGCAGGATTTCTAAAGAACGAAGTCAGAATCCCTACATGATCAAAGACAAGCCATCGATCGACCAAGACATATTGAGCTTAATGGGCCTGATGCCGATCGAGAAGGACTTATGTCGATCGAAAACAGAGCTCATCTCAACTAGATCGATCGACCAAAAGCTATACCGATCGGTGAATACGTCTTATTATCCAAAGACGAGCTCAACTCAGGCCCAACGAAGGTACAATCGCAAGATTCATTTCTGAGAGTCGAAACCCTAATTCAAGGTTAAAAGGAGGACAAAGGCAAACCCTGGAGGCATCACATTGTATTGCAAACAATCCCTTGTCACGGATTGGAAGCAATTGTTCATTTATTTCCTTTAAACTTCTCAAAAACTCGTAGCTATTAGTTTGATTCTGGTTTTAGAAGGCTTTGAAGTTATTTTCAGTTGTAATTCAGCAATTGTCGATCGGATCCTCTCTCTGCCGATCGACCAGAACTCTCTATCCAATCGATTTTTAAGTTTTATTTCGTAAGTCTGGTTATTTCCCTCCTGCTTAATTTTTATTATTGCATTATGAATTCTGAATCCTTTCCCCTCGTATTTTTAGATCTAGTTAGAGCCATGCGTAGCTAAACTCATTCTAGGGCTAGGGACGTAATCGATACTTAAGGGAATTAGTTTAGTCAATTAAATCGTTATATTGATTTCTCTGGTTTATTTCATTACGTTATATTATTTGTGGCCACATCTAGTTGACGTTAGCGTGACTACCTTTTGAGACCGATCCAGTAATCTTGGTAAAGACGACTAAACCATAAAAGGTATTTAAATAGGCAGACCGACCAAGTACCCTATTTTACTACCCGAGACTATTTCTATGACCTTGACGACCCTTATTCCTTATAGTTGAGAACTGTCCCGTCCGGCCCTAGACTCTCTTATATTGATCTCCTTCGCTTATTTACATATACTTTCAGTTAGCTTTCTTGCCTTTATCTTATTTCTTTTATTCACTTCTAACTCAATCCTCAAAATCGTCGACCTTAGTAGATTTAGAATTGCGACCTTAGATCAAATTGAATTAGACTACCTCCCCGTGAATTCGACCCCTGACTTGCCACTAGCTATTTGTAGTTAGTTTAGTTGGAGTTATAATTATTATCTGATAACAGTTTTAGCGCGACATAAAACCGTTCATCATTTACCAGCATAAGAGAGGTGTCTGTGAGAGCACTTGTGCAGAAGAGAGGTGAGCTTTAGAGTAAGGCTTTCATACATGCTGTGAGTAAGCCTAGCATGGTTGATAGGCATACCCAGGTATCTGAAAGGGAACATTCCCTCATTCAGGCCAATGACAGAGAGGATATGCTGCTTAAGACCAACAGGAACCCCACCAAAATAAACCTCAGTTTTGCTAAAATTGGCACTAAGACCTGACCAAGTAGAGAACTGGTGCATAATATTTTTTTAACAGAAGGCAGGTCACCTATGGTGAAGATCATAAGATCACCAGCAAAAACAAGATGAGTCAGACCCATTCTAGAACACTTAGGAGAAAAGAGACATCCTGATCCTGGCACATTTTCCTCAACCCTCTAGATAAAATTTCCATGCTAAGAATGAAAAGACTAGGGGAAATGGGATCACCTTGTCTGATACTTTCTTAAATTATTATTTATGATACTTTTCTAAATTAATTTTGATGATGTAAATTTCATTAAGGTGGAGATAATAATATAAACTTTTAAAAACTCTGTAAGACAATACTTAAGAGATCTAAAATATTCTGGGTTGATATCTACGTTCGAAGGATGCCTTATTCTTACTTTTTTTTTTTTTATGAAATGAAAGGAAAAAGTTTTTATATAAAAATTATAAACACCACTTGGATATAATATGAAAATGTATATTGAAATAATTAAAATATTTTTCACTTTTTTTTATGATACTTTCCTAAATTAATTTTTGATGATGTAAGTTAAACTAATGTGGATATGGTAATACAAACGTCAATATTGAAGACTAATACAAACTTTTAAGATGTCTCTAAGAAAATATTTAAGAGACTCAAAAGATTTTGGGTGGATACATAAGTTTCAATAATGACTCTTATTTATAATCATAGGATCACCCTAACTTATGCTAATTTTTCAATTTGGGACAATGATTCTTTTTATACATAGTATATTCATCACGCATACATTATTTTTCAATGTGGGATAAACAACATACTAAGTAGTACATCATCAAAATTATAATTTATGATTTATGATACTTCTCTAAATTAAATTTTAATACAAACTTGTAAGAACTCTCTAAGACAATACTTAACATACTCAATTTTTTTGGGCGGATATATACTTAAGTCCAAGGATGACTCATATTTATAATCTTAGGATCACCCTACCTTATATATGTAATTTTTCGATGTGGGACAATTCTTCTTTTTATGCGTAGTATGCTCACCGCGCCTACATTATGTTTCAATGTGGGATATTTATGCTGATGTAAATTTATGTATATTTCTCGGAGATAATAATACAAACTTGTAAGAGCTCTCTAAGACAATACTTAAGAAACTCAAATTTTGTGGGTGAATACTTAAGTCCAAGGATGAAACTCATATTTATAATAATAGGATCAGGGTAAGAACCGTGTCACAGTCGGGTGGTATTGTTTGATGCCATCCAAATTGCCTTAGACACCTATTAGGTAGGTGCATCTCAACAATCTCAAAGCATATTAAAGGAGCGATAACAACCCACTCCTCCGGGTCCTCATAACAAATTTCGGGAAGATGTTGAAGGATGTCTTGTGTATAAGGTTGCCAATTGAATTGTGTTTCAGTCAGCTTATCAAACATATCCCTATAAGCCACAAGACCAAGCCTATGGTCCTTATACTTACGATCCACCAAAAATCATTTGCATCCCAAAGGATCTACTCCCGCAACCATTTGAGAGCCCAAAGGGTAGACTTCTCCCACTTGTTCATTCATAATTGAAGTAATTTGGGGACGACCTACGCTCAATCGTTCCCAAGCCCATAATTGAAGAAGGACTATAGGCCCGGATATTTCACTCTTCCCCCTTCTACATGCTCCACACAAATTTCTATATAAACAAGCAAGTGCGGCGGAACCCCAACTATACTCGTCTATCTCATCCAAATCCTCCAATAATGGCAAGAAAAGAATACAAACCTCGTTCCCGCTCTTATCAAGAAAAATCACGCTCCCGATCAGAAAAAGTATATAGGCTCGAACATAGCGATAAAGGGTTTCCTCGTCCGCATCCGGTGGTAGACCCGAAAAGTTGCCACTTAACCAACTCATCTTCAATCCCAACCCTTTTAGTTCTTGTCTATCTGGCCTAAGTACCAACAACTGCTCACACAAAGCGGCCCAATAATAGTCACCTTTCCCCGTAACCGGCTTGCCAACTACCCGCAAACCAAACAACACATTCACATCTTGTAAAGTCACCGTGACTTCACCAATGGGAAAATGAAATGTGTGGGTCTCCTCCCTCCACCTCTCAACCAAAGCGGTAATCAAATCCGGATCGGCATACAAAAAAGTAAACCTATGAACTCCGTGAAACTGAGTCTCCCGGATGAAAGCACGAACTCTAGGATGAACATGGAACTCGGTTTTGCCCTCAAGTGTACCCTACATTTTAACGGACCTTGATCCTGCATGACACAAAATATGATAGATTAAAATATAAATATACAGTTAATAAGATTATCATGTAGGATTGGAAAAAAATTTAAAAATACTTACCACTTCCTCCCATACAGCTTCACTTCGGTGACCCGGTTGTAATGTAAGAATTTCGGGATTAAGTGGACCCGGATCCATGAGACCTACAACATTAGTAAATCGGAGATTAACATTAGTATTTATACATTTTAAATGGTTAATATATACATTAGCAATAAGTGTAAAAAAAAAAAAATCTACCCGGATCCAACTTCACGGTTTTTTAGAGGACATCCTCGCTTATTGTGTCCTTTTCTACGACACAAGGAGCAGGAGTATCTTACGTTCGTTGAAACTTCGTCCATCTCATTGTGAATTCTTTTTTATTTAGGACGACCTCTAAGTCTTTTCATTTCCAAATTAGGTAAAACAATTTCACCTTCCCAATTAGGCCAATGGCGTTCATCAGGTACCGGATGAAAATTAGGCTTGTAAGAACCCAAATACTCTCCACAAGTAAAAAATGGGTCAATATATTGCTCCGCGGATAGATTGTAAGTTCTACAAACCGCAGCTACATGAGAACATGGAAAATGATATATTTGAAACTTGTTGCAAGTACAAGTTCTCTTAGACAAATGAACCGTTTGTCTATGTCCTCCCTTTCCAGCTGCTCTTTGACCTCTCCCAGTTTTAACTTGAAAAATACCGGTCTCGTAATTATAGCACTCAACTTTATGATGTGCTGCTTTTGCAAAATTCTTTTCAAGAGCATTGGTGACTACGGGGGAAATTTTCAATCCATCCATTAATCTCGACTTTGCAAATTCTCGTCTTTCAACAAAGTAAGAATTGACTCTAAAGAAGGTTACTTTGACAAGAGCAGTGATTGGTAAGAAACGAGCTCCCTTTAACACATTATTAAACACCTCGGCCAAATTAGTTGTCTTGATTCCATACCTTAAATCGCCACCGTGACAAATGCACCACTTTGATAAAGGTAATCTATCTAACTCTGCTTTGGCTTCTTGACTAAGTTCATTCAACTTTGCTAAGCCACTATTAAACTTGATGGGTTGATGTTGAAAAGCTGTCCAACTAAACAACTCTTTCAATTTTGTATTTTTGTATCTTGTATTGATGTTGGAAGCATGGTGTCTTATTCAAAATCTATGAAATGCAAATGGTTCCTCCCACCCAGAACCTTGTTGATTCATGGCTTTTATGATACCCGGATGTCTATCAGATATTACACAAAGACCTTCTCTTTGTGTAACCAAACATCTAATACAAGCCAAAAACCATGACCATGTCTCCGTACTCTCTAATTCAACAATGGCAAAAGCAAGAGGGTATAACTGATCATTCGCATCAACACCCATAGCAATCATTAAAACACCCTTATACTTACCATACAAATGAGTCCCATCGATTGTTATTATGGGACGACAATGAGGGAACCCTTTGATTGATGCTCCAAAAGCCCAAAAAACTCTACCAAATATGACCTCGTTGTCATCGTTGTCATCGTCATCGTCATCCTCTATCTCATAATTTACAAATTGTACAACAGTACCAGGATTAGCTTCTTTCAAAGCTTCAAAGTAACGAGGAAGCTCCCTATATGACAAATCCCAATCACCAAATATATCGGCAAGAGCTTTTTGCTTAGCTTTCCAAGCCTTCATATAGGTGATCTTGTAGTTATATTTATCAATTATTATTTCAATAATAGCAGTTACACTCAACCCCCAATCTGCCTCAACAATATTTCTAATGGCATTACTAATGAAAGTTCTTCGCAAGTTTCGGTGGTCTATAGGCATGGTGTCCCCCACACATGAAATCTCATGAGGACCCTTATAAGTCACAATAGAAA
This sequence comes from Heliosperma pusillum, assembly GCA_022085475.1. NCBI lineage: Eukaryota > Viridiplantae > Streptophyta > Magnoliopsida > Caryophyllales > Caryophyllaceae > Heliosperma > Heliosperma pusillum. The sequence continues at coordinate 44,659 of JAIUZE010008310.1, read as the reverse complement.
AAGAATCATCAAGTTTTTTTTTTTGGGTGGCTCTTAAAGTCCAATTACATCCTACCGGTCTTCTCCCACATTTGTATGTCACCGTTTCAGGTTTTGACTCATGAATTTTGAAACTTTGATTCACACTAAGATTGTAAGACGTAACTACTTCCGTCAAAGATCTCTTATTAGGAAATGTTTGACCAACACAAAACTCTCCCCGAACATCATAGGGGACAACATTTTTCCAATTAGCCCAATTATTCCCTTGTGTTTCATAAACTCTAGGAATACTAGTGAATTCCGGATTTGGAGCGGTAGGAGTAACAAGATCAGTGCCATCCTCATCCTCATCATCGTCATCACTAGCATTCTCAAGTCTTAGATCAAAATCATCATCAACTTCATCCCCTTCAATATTACCGTCACCAATCTCTACTCCGATATTATTTGTTAATAACGACACATAACGATCATCACCAAAATTGTTGAGAAATAGATTGTTGTCATTTAACAACCTAGTAAATGACACATTTGATACTACATTTGCATTACTAACTTGAGGTTGTTGAATTGGTACCAACTCAATATAAATGTCCATGGAACCCGCCTTTGAATGACATATACTAGCCCACATTGCTTGTAAAGACCGATCATTGTCAAGAGAAACAACTTTAAAACATCCAAGGCTAGGGTATTTCATTTTCAAGACTAATTTGAACTTATTATTATCAACCCCAATTGAAGTGTATATCTCATTAAGAAGGTCATTATAGCTCATGTTACTACTAGCAAAAACAAAAGACTCTCTTCCACCTACATAGCTTACACACCCATCTCCTTCAACTATTTCACCATCACAATAACACAATAAGGGAAAATGGCTTCTCTCCATAACTATAACAATAACAAGTAAAGCTAAAACACTAATAACAACCTAAATTCGACAAATCTAAGATGTATAAACCGTAATAAGCACAAACTATAACAAATAGCTACACCAATCAATTACTAAGAAAGAGTTAAAGTATTAGCTAATACCTTGTATTTGGTAGAAAATTGAACAAGAAACACCCAAATAGTAGTTTACTAGTGTCTAGAGACTAAAAACTTGAGTTGTAATGAAAATAATTGAATGGTTTGGAGTAATTTTGGGGGAAAATTAGAAGGAAATGGTGTTAGGGTTTCGTCGGTTTTTTTTTTTAATTTGGGGATGAACAAATGAAAGGGGGGAAAGGTTTCCGTGATTGTATAATGCGAAGTAAGTCGCTCACCCGGGGAGCGACTTGCTTTGCTTTATACAATTGTATAATGTGAAGTAAGAGGCTCACCCGGGGAGCGACTTGCTTTCTACGCCTTTAGCTTGCGCATAAAAGGCAAGTCGCTGTCCGCCTCAGCGACTTCACATCTACTCTTCTAGCTTCCGCAAACCCGATCCTACGTGGACCCATTTTGGGATATTAATTTCAAATTCAACCTATTTCGTTAATTATTTATATCTAGAAGCCTACTTTTGGAAAAAATGCATGGTCTTTCAAGTGCTTGAAAGTTAGGAGTGGTATCGGCATCATTGTTCATCAAAGAACCGGCATACATATATTCAAATTCTCAATAGAATGAGGAAGCAATCTAAAAAAGGGCAAGTATATTTCAACGTAAAAATTTCCTAGACTTAATATAAACAGAATACACGTTAAATTGTAAACATCTGTGTTGGTGCTCGGTGCTCAGTGCTCAGCTTCGTTCGAACTACTGAACTCTACCATTTAGATTTTCTTTAATAACGAATTTATGAGACAGATTAATATATTCTTGTTAAAACTGCTTCTTTTACTTTCACTACTCCCTAGTCCCTACCAAGTGTAATTGTATCTCTATTTATTTTGGGTACCCCGGTTCTCCGTTCTTTCATCTTTTTCCCATCTTCTTTTCTATAAAGCTGAGTCTTTTAAACTCTTTTCATTGGTCCCTTATTTTTAGGAAATGAAATGCCATTTTTTTTCTTTTGCCATGCCTTACTTTTGAATATTGAGTTTATGGATCCGGTACTCAAGATGGAGAGAAGGTGAATTGAGTACTCTTTTTATAAATTTCGTTGCTTAAGAAACTTAAAATCAAATTATTAGTAATGATTGTAAAATGAATAGTCCGTTGTACTGTTCAATCGACTTGTTTGTAGAGTACGTAATAATTTGCTCAAATAAAACGAAAGCAATAACGAATGTAATAAGAAAATCGTTTGTAGTCTTATGAAAGCAATCGTGATGAATAAACACAATAGACTATAGGTCGAGTCTTTGTGTTTGCGGAAGCGTGCACGATTATAAAAAGCAATAAACGAAATAAAGCAAATTTTAAGAGAAACAAAACACAAGCGATTTTTAAGTGATTCGACCTACACTCTTTAGGTCTACATCCATTATCTCTCTTATTAATGTTTCTTTAATAATCAAACCCGACTACAAAGAAACCCCCATAACCTACTTCAGTTGTGCGACTCGAGTACAAAACCCTTGTACCCCAACACCCCACAACTAACTCTAGTTGTGTAGACTCGAGTGCTAAACTCTTAGCACCCCAAAGCTCTCTCTTTAGATAAGAAATATTACAATCAAATGTGTCTCTTTTACAATGTCTTCATATAAGACTAATAGAGACGAAATTGAATTCTTTATAGCAAGAGAATCGAGCAATACAAAACAGAGTTGCAAATTAAACAGTCTCACGAACTGTTCGATATATAGACAGACACCTTTTCAGAAAATATTTGCAAAATGAATTTAAAAGCTTAAAACATAAAAACCTAATTTTGCAAAAACGTTAAAGCACATGAAAAGGGGTAATTATTTCTGAAATAATAGACTTGTATTTATAGGAGAAGTGTTGGTAACTAAATCTCCTAAATTAAAGCAAAAAGATAATATATCTTGAGAAGATAATTATAGAATACTTTAAGATAACAAAAAGATATTTTGCCTTATTTTCCAAGCAACAATAATTCCCAAAATCAAATCAAATTTGTTTGTCAATTATCTTCATAAAATAGGGAAGTTAATTTGCTGAAAGATTTCAAAATAATACTGTTTAGAATCTTTTCGAAATCATAATCAAAATTTGTTCAAAGAATTATATCAGGCGCGTCCATAAACCAGATCTCAATTGAGCAGTTCAGCGGACTAATCAATTATTGCTCAGTAATATAATTGCTCGTTCCTTTACTTTTACAACACACATGACACTAAACAACGACACACTTCTCTTTAAGCTTTATGTCTTCATTAAATATCCTTTGAATCTATACATAATTGAGAACACACACATTAGTAGCACAAGGAATACATTATATGAAATACTTGTCATCATCAAAAGAACGTATCTCAACAGTAACGTAGTTTACATCGAATCTCCTGTTATTGACTTATTTATACTGTCACATCATTGAACATATAAACATACACACACTCATTTATATGCTTATATATTCAATAATAATGCATGTTATTACGACCCGTGCATTTTTGCATGGGTTTAAAACTAGTTAAAGTATTAAACCTAAAGACTACCAACAACCAGCCAGCCAATGATAACCAACCTTCAGAATTTCTTTTTTCCACTTTTATGTCTTTATTTATACTTTTGTTTGAATTATTTATTGTCTATTTTTAAGTTTGTGTTAGTGAATCATATTACATGTCTTAGTGCAACTCATATCCGTAATTTTAGATTTACTTAACCCTCTTCTACAAAATTTTAATAAGACATATTTCAATTTATAAATTTAAAATCTCAATTATGCATGTATAGAGTATTATTACTCTCTCCGTCCTGGTCATTTGTTCACCTTTGTTTTTTGCGCAAATATTAAGAAGATATGGAATTTGTGGGTAAGGGCATTGGACTACAAGTGGATAATAGTACCATTGGGAGATCAAATTACCCATAGAAAACCTTACTAATATATAAAAGTAAAAAAATTAATGAGACACCCTAAAATAAAAATGTGAAAAAAATGACCGGAAATGAAGGAATATTTGTCATTTTAGATTAATTAAGAAATACGACAATTAGTCTTTTTGTAATCCACAAAGATAGGCGCATAAACCTTTAACATCTTCCCTTTGTATTAGAATTTCATATTTAGGATCGCAAATTCTTATTTCAGACGGACTATTTTCGTCTGAAAAATAAGATGGGATTATGTTGCCATTTTTTGATAAAATGTAACCACAGCTTATATCAATTTGTTTTCAATAGTGGTTACATCTAACTGAAAAGTGGTTACAAAATCTCGTCTTATTATTTCAGACCAAAATGGTCCGTCTGAAGCAAGACCAACTGTTTTAGGATATAGAAAGTCACATAAAAATTTAGTTTAATTTTAGTTAGTGGTGACGTGTTGAAACGTTTTCATAGCATGAAATATCGTCAGATTGCTTTAAATCTTTAGTATTTGTAATTTATTTACCGTGGTGTGTTCTATGCATGTAATGACGAATAATGAATCATTTTGCTATGTTGTTCGATTTTTATTTAAATGTGCACCCCCATTCTCAAAGCCCTAGGTACGCCACTGATTATCCATGCATTACTCCCGTGATACTACAAAGTCTATGAGTAAAAATATACTTCAGTTATCAATCAAATTATTAGATACATCCATGATTCTAATTGTTACTTGTGTTATTTTTATTATTCTCGTTATTACAATTGTTACTTCCACTATGTTAGATATGTAACTCTTTGAGACGCATTATGTAGCAGTTTGATTAACGGTGGAAGTTTGATTTGTTTTAGGAAAACTCACTTTAGGAAATTGTATTTGTTCTCTATTTATCTTTTTTTTTTTTTATCTTAATAGGTCTTTTGTTCTAGTGTGAAATAAGTATATAAAGAAAGTAAGTATTAGCCTTTAACGTAAGAGAGAAAGGTAGAGAACTTGAAGAGGCAAGTTTGAAAGCTCATATTTTATAATACGTAATTCTCTCCCTACATAAGGAAATGTTTCTAAGGTCTTAAATATGGACGTAGCTATCATATTGATAGTGAACCACGTAAATTATCGTGTTCTTTATTTTGCTATTGTATTTGTATCGTCTCAACACGTTTTCGCGCACAACAATCACTACCAGAATTCATTAATTTGGCGACCGTATTTACCAACCGACATTTTAATCGGTCGGTATTTATTATTACTGACCGACTTCGGTCTGAAAATAAATATTAATCAGTCGTTATTGTTACCGACCGATGTAACAGTGGTCGGTAACAGAGTGTATCAGTCGGTAAAATCAAAAATATCGACCGATTATTTTAATTTTACCGACCGATTACCCAGTCGGTTGGTGACGCGTCAGATCTAAACTAAATAACCCGACCATCCTTCATTATTTCTTATCCTTCCTTTATATTTACACAACCCCTTCATTATTTCCCTTCACACCGCCGACGACCGCCAACGATCGCCTTTAGTCGCCGACGACCGTCCTCTGCCACCGTCGTTGAACCCCTCAGCCCCCTCTACCGCCGACGACCCCCTCTTCACTTCTAATTAAGTGTGTTCTTTTTTACTTGATTTTGATATTTTTAATTCATTTTGTAGTGTTTTTTTGTTGTTAATTACACGTTATGTAGGATTAGAAATAATATTTTGTTGAAATTTGACTGTAATTTTAAAAGTTGTTTAAGTTAGGGTTAAGGTTAGGTGAAATTAGGGGTTTTTTAGTTTGATGAGTTGTTAGTGATGAATATATGATCTATATGTATAATTAGGTAGTAAATTTGATTATGTTAGTATATTTAGGTGGTAAATTTGATTATGTTAGTAGTTCAAATAGTTATTGAATGTTGTTAGTATGTTGTTAGTATAATTTGATTATGTTCAACTAGTTAGTGAATGTTGTTAGCATATTGTTAGTATGTTCTTAGAATAATTTGATTATGTTCAAGTAGTTCAAGTAGTTATTGAATGTTGTTAGTATAATTTGATTATGTTCAAGTAGTTAGTGAATGTTGTTAGTATATTGTTAGTATGTTGTTAGAATAATTTGATTATGTTCAAATAGTTCAAGTAGTTATACAATGTTTCCAGTATGTTGTTAGTAATTTGAATATGTTCAAATAGTTATGAATGTTATTAGTATGATTGTCTCAATTAGTTGTTAGTTGTTATTCAAGTAGTTAGATTGCCTAATTAGTAAGAAGGTAGAATATCTCAAGTAGTTGTTAGATTGCCTAATTATGTTGTATTTATGTATTTATATAGATTTATAATGAACAGGGTTGAACGAGAATGGATGTATGAAAGAGTGGATGCTAGGAAGATGGTTAAGTATGAGTTTGTATGTGGGGCTCTATTTTGATAGCCATAGGAAAGTGGTTAATAGTGAGAAGCAATGGAGTCATCCAACTGCCCGAGCGAGATATGTAAGTATTACTACATTCGAAATTTCAAGTGTATTCAAAATACTTATGTTATTATTTATAACTTTCTTTTTTTGACAATGTAGGATAATTATGTGAGGATGACAAATGAGCTTAAAGAGCAAGGACTTCCGGTAGACGCTAAGAAGGTTTGGTTTGATTTGGTGGATGGATACAAGAAGGGCCGAGTCTTTGTGTTAGAAACCGCCGCCTCACTATATTACACTCCCCCGGCCTCATCATCGTCGAGAGGTAGTTCTTCCGCCTCCCAACCATATATCCTTGGTGTTCTAAGTCAAGCAATGGAAGCACCTGAGAGGGAAGCCGATGAGTTTAGGAAGTATAGGGAGGAGGTGCAACAAAGGGAAGAAGAAGCTCGCAAGAGGGAAGAACTTTACATGAAAAATCAAGAATATTTAAGGCAACAAATCACGGCAAGTCAAGCCGCTAGTACGCGTGAACAAGAAGAAACAAGGCGCCAAATTAAGGCCTTAACCAAATTATTTGAATCCCAAACCCAATCTCGATGCAACAATAACCCATGGAAATTGCCTTATAACCCGAATAACGATAACTCTGGTGGAGGCGGAAATGGTTTTCAAGTGTAATAAACTCGTCACTTAGTTACTTGTTGTGAATTATGGTTGTATAAGATATGGTTACTTTGGTAGTTGGTTGTCTAAGACATGGTTGTAAGATTTCGTTGACATTTTTCTAATTTGAAAGACGGTTTCTGGTTACAAAAAGTTGTGTCTGAATGCTTTTGTATATTTTTTAGAATTTCTGCAGGAAATAGGCAAATGGGGGAGCAATAGAAGCAAAAACTAACCAAATCGTGTCCATACCTTACCGACCGATTTTGGCCATTACCGACCGATGGCCTTCCTTTTACCGACCGATTGTGTAAAATACCGACCGATTGACGGCCAAAAACCTTATGTAAGTTAAATGGTGCACATTGGCACCGATCGATTTTTGCTCAATACCGACCGGCTGTCAGTCGGTAATTACCGACCGATTAGATAAATACCGACCGATTAGGTAATTACCGACCGATTACTTGGTTATATTGACCAAGTCAACTCATCTTTGGCAACGACCGAAATGTTATTTACCGACTACTTAGTCGGTCGGTAACTTGCCGACCAAAGTTCTGTCGGTCGGTAATCCGTATTTACCGACCGTATTTACCGACCGATATTAATCGGACGTTAAGGAGGAAAAAACGGTCGGTAAGGTGTTTTACCGACCGATATTTACATTTAACGACCGTTTGAAACGGTCGGTATCAGACCTGATTCTTGTAGTGAATTGGCATCTGATCTAGGTTATTTGATCCGGGGAAGATGGTGGCTCAACAGATAGCTACAAAGATCGACAAACTTACGGGAAGGAATAATTTCAGACTATTGCGGATAAAGGTGAGTCATACTAGGCATGTTGGTCTAAAGAGGTTGAATCTTACTTCTGGGTTGATTGATAGTTGATGGTGTTGACGGTGAGGTGGAGCTTGTCGAGGCTCTAGTAGTCGATGGATCAGGATCAACAAGAAGAAGTTCAACAACTGGATTGAATAGTTTGTCTTGTGTTGAGGATGATCGTATCAACGGTAAGGGGAAGTTATTTGATACTCCTAAAGTATGATTGAGGTAACATGTCGTCAAGAAGAACAACAAAGAGTCTTTCAATTGCGGAGTGGTATAATAAGGTTTGGACATTTCGAGCCTTGTATACTAAAAGGTAGTTATTGTGTCTCGAGCAACAAGTTTAAGCCAAAAGATGTTAGGTCGGGAGGTGATTTTATGGGGAGTCACCAGTTAGCTAGCGTGTCCCGGTGTGGGCGCGGTATCAACCTGGCGAGGGTGTGAGTGCTCCTGCACGAGCACGAGAAAGAAGCCCCGACGGGGGAGTCCATGCCTCGGCGTAGGCATTAGACTCTGGCGAGGGTCAGGTTCTAGCTATAGTGTTAGGCTCATCAATGATCTTTCTATCAAAGCTTATTGTGATGCAGACTCGGGACATGTGTATTCATATGCAGATTTCGTGTATTTCAGGGTTCATCTTTAATTTGTTGGAAAACAAAAATAACAAAAAAATGTGAGTAGGAGTATGCAGAATATAGAAATATGTCATATATGATAAGGGAACTTTCTTGGTTGAATGCTTTACTGGAGGATTTTCAAATTCACACTCCATTACCAATTTCATTGTTTTGCGATACCAAGGCACCTGCTCATATAGATGAAAACCCAATTTTTCTGAAAGAACTAAGCACTAGAATGTTTATTGACATTTTGTGAGAGACAAGTTGCAGAAGAGTTTTCTACAGCCACAATATGTGAGGACATGGTTCCAGTTAGGTGATGTGATGACATAACCCATGTGTGCATATAACATTTGTTTTTCTCATGCAAGCCTGGTTTCAATCCATGACCACATATCCAGCTTGAAGGGGAGATTTGAGTCAGTTGTCTTTGATATGTTAAACATTGATTACTGACGTGGCAATTATACTAAACTATTTTGTTCGAAGCTACTGTAATAAGAAAATATTACATTGTACATAACTAATTATTTCATCATAATACACACAAACACATTTTATTTACTTTGTCTTTTCCCTCTCTTTTGATCATTCATTTTCTTCTTCAATACATTCATCAATGGAAGATTGTTAGGTTTAACAGGAAGAAGCTAATTATTGATCCCATTAGAAACATAATTGATTATCATAATAAATTAACTGCCTTTGATATTGTTACTTGTTAGCTAAATTGAAGGATATATATAGTTAATCCCAAATAATTACTTGGGTAGATCAAACGAATAATTTATATGGAATAGGTAAGCTATAAATCAGACGTGGACATTTGTATATACACAAATTCTCATTTTTGACGGTCACAAGAAGCTTGTGACCTCTCACAAATGACATGTGAGAGAGAAAGTGAGAGAGAGAGACTTGTTCGCTAGTGACAGTTACAAACGAGATTTGTTGTTACATATTATACTCATGAGTCATGACACGTGGCTGATTTATTATGTAGATGACATGTGGCCTTCCGACTTTAGCTCTAATATAATAATAATAATAATAATATAATACGATAATATTATATATATATATATATATATATATATATATATATATAGAGAGAGAGAAAGGATCATGTAAGTCCCCTTAGAAAAGGTGAGTCCATGAGTCCTTTTAGAGGCCCTTGGATCTTGGGGATCAATGGCTGAGATTAAAACAAGAAAATGGTCATTAGGGAGGTGTTTAATCCCACTCTCTCACATCACACTAATTAAATCACTAATACATTTATCACTCCAACTAACCACATCTCACCCAATTCATTCATTCAAACACAATTACTCCTTCTCTCTAAAACTCCCTCCTCCTTCTCTCTAAAACTCACTCCACCAAAACCCACAAAAAAAACCCTAGATCTGAAAACTCACTCCACCAAAACCCACCCTCTCCTTGCCGCCGACACCATCAAAAACCTACTCTCCTCCGACTCTCCCCTCATCCGTCCTCTCCTCCGTCTCCGCCTCCATCACGTCGCCTCCTCTCCTCTCCTCCTCTCCTCCTTTATTTTTTTCCAGATCTGAATTTGTTAGGGTGTTGTTGTTGCTGTCGGTTGTTGTTGTTGCTGTCGGTTGTTATTGTTGTTGTTGTCGGGAAAGGCGTCGGGAAAGGGTGAGGTCAAGGTCGTTGTCGGGAAAGGCTGGGGTCAAGGGTGGCGTCGGGAAAGGATGGGGTCGTTGTCGGGAAAGGGTGGGGTCAAGGGTGGTGTCGCGGTGAGGGTGGGGCTGGTAGCGTCGGGGTAAGGGTGGGGTCAAAGTGGTGGTGGTTGTTCTTGGGTTGTTTAAATTTCTTATTTTTTATTTCTTTTTCTTTTTTTTTGTTGTTTATATTCTCAGATTTGTTTTTTTTTTTTTTTTTGATATGATAAAGGGGACTTTAATAACTTCTATTAAAGTAACACAAATATTCTGTTAAAGTTACACTGTGACACCCTCAAATTTGCGGAAAGAAAAAAAAATTTATTTAAATACATAAAAGATAATAAAACATAACGAAGGTGTCATAAAATAAAAAGGTCATTACAAAACGGTAATAAAATTCTACAAAAGAAATATACAAGACGGGAGACATATCTCCCGTATAAATACGGAAATAAAAGAGTGTCTAATAATATACAAACTATGAACCGAATATAGGTCCAAGGTAAATACTTCGATCGCTAGCTCGTCCATGTACCCCAAATATGCAACACCACCTGTTCGACCGCATTAAATATAAACACGGAAGCCACAGTCAGTGGGGAGTAACTCCGAGTTCTCCCAGCCACGAAATGTCGAGTTTAATGAAACATGAATAACATAAAAGCAATGTATATAGGAAATACAAAACTTTAACATATAAGATATGCTTTTCATGTTATGAAACAAATAACTAACATATAACCTATCATATGAAAGCTATCATGTGACTCCGATAATAAAATATAACTCGAGGTAGGGAAGCTGGTATGCTGGCTCAGCGGTTACCAAGTAACATGGCCCTGATACACTCAAACCCTAATCGACACGTAATCATGTGAATCAGTTAACAACCGTTAATCCAAACTCTATCAATCCTAGCCGGCTTGCATCTCGCCTTCTAGAACTCATAGAATCATACATACATGAAAGACTGATACTTCTATAAACAAGCATAAGTTCTTAGGACGGCGATATACTATTCTGTAACTCGAGGATATACCAACAGCTGTACGGAAAACACTATCCTAGACTGATCAGACTAGCGGACAACAGCTATCCGTGCCCCGTCCCATGACTAAACCGTCATGAGAAACTCTACTAGGCGACCCAATAAGCAGAGAGGATAGTACTTAAGCTGGCCTCCATTCAAAGTGGAACTAGGCAGCCATGCCCCGACTTGGATATAAACCCACCAAGCCGAGACACAAAAGCTATCATTAGGTGAACATATACTCGTTAAAGACAGTAAAGCCTATCCATGTCATGGTCCAAGCTACTCATTTAGAATTAGAATGGTCAAGACGCCATATACTCATAATTCTCTATGGGTACTTAGTCAACACGACATATATCATACAATCATACCGTCACAGAAACAACCTCCTATCATGTGACTAATTACATATAAATCATATTCAAATAACATATCGCCTCATATCTACTAAGGCTAATTCATTAATTAAATACAACCTTACTTGAAGACAAATCCCCGACCCGAGTCCCGCGACGGTTCATCAGTCAAATCGGGGCTGACTAGATCTTAGTTTGACCAAACCCGTTGGATCAAACCGGCTAGAAGCAGAGTCTTTATCACATAGACTTAAACATAGAAATCAACATATTCATTACATGTTATTTAATAAAACTTCTAACATGTGAATTAATATATCATACCAAAACCCGATTGACTTAAATGATATCCAATTAAACTACGATCTTGTCTTATAATTTCTAACATGTGAGAATTAATAATTTTATGAAAAACCTTTTAAATTAAAATATTGTACTTATTAATATTTCCCACTTGCTAAATATTACCAAAACACGATAAAAATGACGATAACTCAAAAACCGTCACAAGTCCCAAGGTGGGACCCACGGGCTGAGTTGGGTCGGACCCACATGGGCCTGATTTGGGCCTCACGGCCTGATTTGGCTCAAAAAGGCTGTTTTGATTTAAAACTTCTAAAACCGTTTCCTAATATTTTCCCGCATGCTTAACACATTTAAAACCCGTCAAAACAACAACCAATCAATCAAACATCAACACAACCCAAAGACCAAAACCCGGACCCACCATGGACCAACCCAGACCGGTCTGAACCGGCCTGGACCGGTCTGATTTGGTCCGGTTCTTGGCCATGAAATTCGGCCCCACCAACAACAACATCAAATTAATTCCAACATGTTTTAAATCATCAAACAACCATTTTAACAACTATCCATACAAAAATCATTAATATGAATAATCATCAAAATTCATCATGAACACTAAACTTGTTAAATTTTTCCTAAAAAACATAAAAATCATAACTTGTTAAAAATCATCAAGAACACTAAAACAACATAAAAATTCCATACAACTTAAAAATCATCAAGAATCATAAAACAACATAAAAATTCCATAAAACATAAAAATCATCAAGAATCATAAAACAACATAAAAATTCCATAAAACATAAAAATCATCAAGAATCATAAAACAACATAAAAATTCCATACAATATAAAAAATCATCAAAAATCATAAAACAACATAAAAATTCCATACAATATAAAAATCATCAAGAATCATAAAACAACATAATAACCACTACTTAACATATTACTAACTAAAAATCCATCAATCATAAAAACATGAACCAAAAATAAAGATGAACCCAAATCAAAAGAAACAAAACTAAAGACTATGTTACTAACTAAAATCATAAATAACCATGATATGAACAAAAACTAAAAGCTATGTGACATTAATTCGTCGAGTAAATCGGAATCGTTACCTTAGCTAGCCAAAACAATTAGCACCAAAATAATAAGAAATATATATAATAAGAAACCCTTCTCCTAATCTTCACCCAAAATATACGAGTCCCCAAACTCGTCTTCAAAATCTTCCCCTATAAAAATATGACAAGAAAAACATTATTAGCACATAAAACTAAATTTCTCATAATTAAAGTGTTGAAAACGATCTTGACGGAATTGAAATTAAACCGTACGTGAAGATGGAGAGCGAAGAGGAGAGTCTAGAAATATAAAGTAGGAAGGATTTAATTAAGAGACGAAGATTTTATGAAGGTTTTGCTCAAGAACGATGAAGAACAAATGATGAACGATGAAGAACACGAAGAACGATTAAATAAAGTGATGTTTTGATCTTTATTTGATTTGTTGAAAGATGAAAAGTTGTTTGTGAGTAAAGTGGAGTGGGTTGGCCGTGAGTTTATAGACCAATAAAGGTGTCGAGTTTTGAAGTTGTTGTTCCGTAATTGACTCGCGTTTAATAATTATTTTACGGTAAACGATTAAATATAATTAACGATAAAGTTAATTACACCAAATATCTAGATATTATGATATTGTATTCAAAAGTAATGAAAATATCAAGTCCTATTAGAGGACTTTGGAGCCGTGTGGTATGGTGAAGAATCGGTCTGATTTCGAGCGGTTTGCGTAATTTTCGTTAATTGATCGATAAAGTAAATAGTTATCTAGATATTATGATATTGTAATCAAAAGTAATGAAAATATCAAGGCTATTAGAGGACGTTTGGGCCGTGTGGTATGGTGAGACAACGGGTCTGTTTTTGCTCGATTTGCGTAATCTCCGTTGACGGATCGATAAAGTAACAAATATCTAAGATATTTGTATTAGTTTAATCGAATCAATTAAAATATCCTATTGTGAGTGGAAAACGATGACATGGGCGTGTGACTCATGCCAAAGTCGAGTTTCGATTTTGTTGCGCGTTTTACGATGAGTCGGGAATAGTTAAATGACGTTCGGTTAAAACCGTAAACGTTATTCTTTAAATTCCGAATAAATTCAAAATAATTATATTAAATTATGATAATTCTTAATAAATCTAAATAAAAATAAATCAAAAATATTATTTTTTTATAAAATAAAATTTCGGTTTCAAACTTATTGAGGCGAGTCGGGAAAAAGTCAACGGAAGGAAGTCAAAGTGACTGAAAAGTCGAGAAAAGTCGGAAGCTGACTTAAAGTAAGAAAAGTTTATGACGACTTAAAAGTCAAGAAAAAGTCAATGACGACTTTCAAAAGTCAAGGAAAGTCAAAGACGACTTAAAAGTCAAGAAAAGTCAAAGATGACTAAAAACAGTCTTTTCATGAAATCTCTCAGAAATTCCAAATACGAACGCGGAATTTCAAAATAAGACTCGGAACAAAAATTCCTATTTTAAAAACTTAAGTTCTACTGAAAAGTGTTAGTAAATATTTTACTAGAAAAAATCGGGTACTTTTCGGGTTGGTGACAACAAGCATCTTTAGGCCACTCGAGGAGAAGTTACTGTAAATGCGTGGCCACGCTCGGAAAGAGATTTATGGTAGATTTTCCGGTCAGACAGTTACTCTCCCTATCGAGAAAACCACTCTAGATATTGTCAATCGCAAGTGCGACCTGAAAGACACATTGCGTTGAGTGGGAGATGTGATAAAGAGACAAGAGAATTGGTGACGCACACTTGTGTCAGACAAGTGGGAGATTGTTGGATTAGGTGTCCTCCACAATAGTGCGCCACATGATAAATCTTATTAAGGAATATAATTGGGATATCTATTGACTATATATATGATTAGTCAGTTGATTAACGTAAATCAATAACGGTTGGCTGACTAGAGTTTGACGTTATTGTCGTTTGACGGCGGTGATCAACTGATTCCTTTCGGTCACACCTAAAGGATGAAATCCAAATAGTAACTAATTATTTGTATACGATACAGTTAATTAGTACATTACATATATTCGATATGTACGAGAGTTAATTGTTAGAAATTGAGTTAAGAACTCAAATTCGATTAAACTTATTTTTAATTATGCGATAATTGACTAATAAATTTATATCTTATTTTAATACGATTAAATAAGATTTAACTTAGTAATTAATCGTTAAATTACTAAATTTGTTGAGGTTTTGAGATAGAGGTAATTAGTTAATTATATTTACAAGGAGTTGTAAAATTAATTAACTAAGCATTGTGGGACCCATTATATATTGATATAATGTTAAAATATTACTTAAAATGTTAAGTACATATTATTTAATTGATTGAGTCATATAATTGTTATATGATCAAATTAACACTTAATTATACAAGATAATTAACCATATGATCAATAAGTATTTGTGAGAGAAATATCAAAAATCAAAATGGACCAAACTAGGCCATAATGGCCGGTTATGTTGCTAGTTATATGGTGATGATTGTTGCTCTTATTAACACTCTTTAGTTACCAATTGAAAGTGACATATCAAGTAGAAATAATCATCACTTATACTACAACACTCCACTCTAATGCATGTGATCAAATTAAACAAAATAAGAGTCCTTTTTGGACAAAGTGGTCCGGCCAAATTGGCTTTAAAATGAGCAATTGTGTTCATTTTTCTACTACTTCATTTTGTGCAATTTTACACTTTTCTTTAAAATCCTTCCTCTCACTAAAAACTCTCATATACTAATATTTCCTAAGTATTACTAGTGTAGTAATATATTCTAATATTAGTAGTATAATATCTATCTTATTATCTAGTTAATAATAAGGGTAGATTATTTGGGTTAATCTTGGTGCAACTTAGAGGAGATCTTCTACTTTGGAGATTACTTGTGTTCATCCATATTTGTAGCTCAAGAACAACAAGAAGGAGTTCTTGTTGTGCCCATATATTTTCCATATCAATGTGAGGAAATTTCTTCTTTTATATAAATGTCTTTATATTTGCATGCATGTTACATAGATCATTAAATACTAAATTAACAAGTAATTTAGCAACTAATTAGAGGAGTCTAATTAAGGTCTATGGACTTTCATGTCATATTGAGTAGATGGATTCGTTGGAAAGATAAAATTTAGGACCTTGTGTGGACGAGAATCTTAGGTTGAGTGTTATGTGGTTTTGATAGGGCGAAATCTCAAAAGGATGTTATGAGTAATCGTGGTAAATGATTGACCCAATGTTTCACGTTGACGATTGCGAGTAGAGTCTAGGTGGTGTTAAGAATGAATGGTGTTTGGGATTGTGCTAAATTTGGCGTTATGGTGTTAGAGTATTAAGCAATTTTTAGTAAGACGGGATGCTGACAATAAAGGAAGTAGATAAGAGTTTAATGATAAATTGGGTAAGAGTCTGTAGTACCGTGTTGAGAAGAGTAAGTTGTTGCATAGCGGTTAGCTTTATTCTGTGGAACATTTAGATGGAATACTGGTTGGTTAATAAGTTAAGTTAATTGTTGTTGAGGTATTATTATAGGCATCGATGTTGAGTTGTGGTATTACTTATTTGGTGATGATCAGTTTTGGTTATGTAAAGGAATATTACTTTTTGGTATGGTGGTAAGGATGAAAAATTGTAATAATATTAGTGGTTTGAGTATGAGTGAACTTCGAGGACGAAGTTCATTTCAAAGGAGGTAGAATTGTAGCATCGCATGTTGATAGCATAGGGGAATGGTGATAAGTTTGATTAATTAATCTACGGTATGGTGGCGATGAGTTGCTTGTGGTAATTTACTTGTGTCAATGTTATGAAATGTTATGAGGGGAAATGATATGTGATCTATAATTGTGTGGGTTGTTGAATGATATCGTTGGGATGTTGGAATTTTAGTAATAGTGTTTCACGGTGTTAATTCTAATGTCTTGAGATGGACTATTATGTTAGTAAGATCAATGTATTTATTGATTGAATCGGGTTGTGACGGTTTTGGAAGGTATCTTTGGTATTTGATGGTGCTACTTTTCACTTGCCTGCTTTGTTTCTTTGTTGTTAAGGAGAATCTGAACTTCGAGGATGAAGTTCGTTTTAAGGAGGGAAGACTGTAATAGTTCGTATTAATTTTTGTAAGACTTTTGCCTTTTTATTGGTCTTAATTGTATTTGATGGAGACTTCGTGTTGGCTTCATTTTGAGTTTGATACAGGATTATGTGGTGAGTTTTTAGTACAGGATGATGTTGCGTTTATGCAGTGTTAGCTTGTGAAATTTGAGGGCGAAGTTCGTTTGAAGGAGGAAAGACTATAATACTCCGTATTTTAGTGTGGTACTCGGTCGAGTAGGTCGTGTTACTGACCGAGTGGACCGTTGCCTGTATATTCGTCGGTTCTTTTAATTGTTATTAGAAAGAGGATTATCATACATAGTATGCTAAGATTTTACTAATCAATATACAAACCCAAAAACCTTTCTAAACTTCCTCTAATTTTTTCCTCCATCTCTGTAATCATCTACGAGAAAAAGGAAGGATTATGCTTCTACTGATTTAGGGCTTTCCTCCTTGCAATCAATTTTATTCTTTCATTGTTAGTTATTTATATCCTTTTATCATTAATCATCTTTTAGATTCGTAGATTGTCTAGTATGAGTCGTGCATCATAATTATTAATTAGGGTTTGTATGATTAGATTATTTCAGCAATTTCCAGATTTGTTAGGTCATATTGTTCAATTGTTTTCGCTGTTATAAGTACTTCGTTTTCAAAAAGTTATAAAGAGACTATAGTTTATTCCAAGCCTAATTTATGCACGTTATACTTTGTAGCCATTGTCATTGTAGCTTGTCCTGTGTAATTTAATTATAAACATCAATCCAGAATAATGTGAATCTGTTAATGTCATGAGAAAAACCTAATTTATATGTGGAATCTATTCTTGGTCTTTTTAACACATTATCCTCCAAAAGTGTAAATGATGATAAGCGTTGGAATTGCTAAAATATGTTGTTTTAAATCTGTATTATGAATCGTTATATTTTATGCGACGAGTTTTGTCAGCTGTGATAAATATATCTTTTGAGTCATGATAAGTTGGTAATTTGGAAATAGATATTATCATAAGTTGGTAATTTGGAAATAGATATTATCATAAGATTTAAATATAAACACCAAAATGTGTCGTGTTTAGTAGTGTTTATTAGTTCCATTTAATGTACTTTTTACGGGTCCTTAGCATCGTTTTATGCTAACCTTAGTCCTCGTAATTATGTTGTTATTTAGTATTTTTAAGTCAAATTTTAGAGTCAAGCCCGGAAGTCAACAAAAGTCAAAGTCAAACCCGAGACCCGAGACCAAACCCGACGATTGGAGTGGGCTAGGAGCAAATTATCAATGCAAGAAAAGCAAGTCCAAATGGTCAATGGAAGTCAAGGCGAGACTAGCATTCAAAGGGGTCAACGAAAGTCAAGGCGGACAACCATGAGGAAAAACTGGCAGCGTCAAACGCTGCCGGCGTCATACGACGCTGCCGGCGTCCCACGACGCTGCTGGCGTCCGTGGGCGCTGCCAGCGTCCTGGTCTGGGACACGCACTTCTTATTTCTCCGTCTTGTCATTTTGAAGCCAATTTCTCGAAGGCCCTAGGTTTTCGAGCCAAGGGTATAAAAGAGCCAGATTGTAGAGAGAGAGAGGAGCATCATACACTTGGATAACATTCCACAAATTCTCTCATTTTTGGTTCATTATTTTGGTTTGTAACTTGAGTTGAACTTCATTATTTTGGGTTGTAATTCTTGATTATGGGTAGCTAATCTTTCATTTCTTAGTGTAATTGGAACAAGTTTTCTTCTTTTAGCATTGTAAGACTCTTTGAATCCCTTCTTCTTTATTTAATACCATTTTTCTCATGTTTATTTTCCATTGTTGAATGAATTATTGTTGAAACTAACCATCTTAGCAATTGTTTGTTTAATTAGTGCTTTGTCTAGATAAATTTGGTTAATTTGTCTTGATATTTTTGAAGCAACCTTGAAAGATTGTAACTTTGGTTTAAAAGTTGGAATCTTTTGAGTTAAATTTGGTTTAGTGTGTGATTAGAACATGGTTTAATGTTTTATTACATGATTCTAGCTTGTTTCTTTGGTTTTGTTCTTAAAGCTTGCATCTTTGATTTGGGCTCATGGTTTAATGGGTGTAAATTGGGTTGTAAAGGTTCATTCTTGGTTGATTTAATCCATGTTGACTAATTTCTTAGAAACTTGTATTAGATAACTAGAGAAGAGGGGAAAGGAAGAGTCTTTACTTTGCTAATTGTTGGGAACTTAGGAAAATTACACTAAGTTTGTTTCTCCATTTTTGAATATTTGAATCTTTAGTATTTGTTGGTTTTTTTAGACATGTTAATGAATTTCTCACATCAAACTTTCTCCATATGTGTTATGCTACATGTTTTTGTCATTGTTAATATCATAGATTGTAATTAATTTAAGTTGATGTCTTAATTAGTGTCTTAATTTGTGATTAGAGTAATTCGTTAGTAATTAGTTTTGTTAATTGGCATTTAGCAAGAGTCTAAATTAGATTAATTTAGTTCATCCCGCCTTCTCTTGTGTTCGACCCTATTCTTACCATTTACTACCTTATTTAAGATAGTTTATGTTTGTTTAGGAGATATAAATTGTTATTTGATCGTAGCTAATTAGCGGATTTAACGACACGCAAATTAGCCTCGTCAATTGGATATTCGTGGAACTAGTTATGCATTTTATAGTCATGGTGTCATATGCCAAAAAGTAAAGGATAGTTGAGTTTGACTCTTAACTTAAGATTACGATATAGGTCAAGATGAGTCGGGTATGGGAATATTTAGTTGATTTGATATGTAGTGATATTACATAATTATGTTACGTAGGTGATGGATTTGTGAAGGTTCAACATGTGAATTCTTGTGATCGGATTATTGCAAGGTAAGGTTTCCTACTCAGTACATTTATATGTTGATTAATTTTAGTTGTTTTTCATGATGATTGTTGATTATATCTATGATGATAATGATGATTTTGATTGTGATTGTGATTGTGACTATGTTTGGTGGTCCGTTGGGGGACACGGTTCCACACCCCGAGTTTGCCGATTCTGGCTCCCGTCGCGAGGGGGAAGTGCACATTAATGATCCGGGAACTCTCGTTGTGATGAGAGGGTTTTTAATGTTCAGTGCTGTGGTCTAGCATCAGTAGAAGATAAGGCGTTCAGATATGCAGTCTAACGCCAGCAGGGGTTTCCGTTTCGACGGGCACTCGGTTACCGGAGTATATAGATGATACTGTTCTACTAATGTGATTGTGCTTCTACTTGTTTTCATATGGATGTATGTATGAATGTGTTGACCCCTTCTTTGTTGTGTGTAACTATGATAATCCATTGGGGGATGGGGAGCAGGTTGTTTAGCAGGTGATGTTCGTGGATAATTCGGATAGCTGGGATGCGACGAGTCAGCGGCCACGTTTACTTCCGCTTAGTCTTATAGTTGTGAGACGAGTTTATTATATTCTGTTGTAATTGGATTATTTTAATAAAGGTTAAATGTAATTATTAATAATTGTTTCTTTATTATCCATTTGATATGTACTATTGTAGATACTTCGTTTCTACACCTTCCGCCAACCACCAAGTGATTAGGGTTGTACAAATTTTAACCCGGACAAGACCAGCATCCCCAAGGTCCAGTCTCCGGGTCCAAAAAAGAGGTGAAGCGGTCCTTGGTCCAGAACCGGGGTCGATTCGGTGAAACCCTTTAGAACGGCTGCTTTACCAAATGTTGGATGATGAAGCGTTAGAAACTTCAAATCAGTGAAGCTTGAAAATATCAAAACGTTGAAATTTTAAGTTGAAATCTAATACTTACTATAACTCTTCAACTATTGCCTCTTAAACTACTTATTCTTAGGAATCTGATGATAATTAGGTAGGTAAAGATATTTACTTGTTTTGAGTTTTTAAATACACACATTTAAAATATGGGAAAGTTATATTATCCTTTATTCTCTTATAGTTTTATTTAATTTCTAAATCGTAAGTTTGTATGCATGACTCATCTCCATATATTTTTCTCAAAAGGTATATTAAAAGTCACCGTCGTATAGCAGATTATTAACAATGGACATTAATGATTAATGGGCTAATGGCATCAACCACACTAACACTTTTCATAATAAAACAATGGGTAAGTAGCATAATTTTGGCATTTGCATTGTTAGTAACAATGGGCACTAAAGCATGTAAAATTGTAAACAATTATCATGCATTCATTGATTAACGCACACTTTTTAGATCATAATAGCACATGCTGGTCCATGCATACCGGTCTCCGGGTTTAGACCAGACCTTAGGGTCGGTCCGAGTCCGGTTTTTCATCCTCACGGTCCGGCCTCCGGGTTGTGTTCTAGTAAGTAGCCGGTCTCCGGTTCGAGCCGGGTATGTCCGGTTTGGGTTTGGACCTTTGAGCAGCCCTACCAGAGATGATTGAGCCGCATGTTTGATATACGAAACGATTCCTGACAGTTCATAAGTTTATCGGCAAGTGATACCTCAAACAGTTGTGTCTACCCCTTGATCGTCATCTACGTACCGATACGGTCGTTTTGACAGTTATTAGAGTTTATTTGGAGTCCGGGTCAAAACCCGCTTCATTTTCTATAAACCGCCTTTTAAAACCGAGTCTGAACGCTCGAGAATATTCTGGATATTTTAATATTTTAAAACTTATCTTTTTTGTTAAAATATATCCGTATTTTATTTAAAAGGAATTCGAAATCAACCGCAATTCCATAATGGAAACGCGGAAATCTTTCTTTCAAAGTAGGAAACTGCTTGGGAAATAATGCAGCAGGTGCTGCTCCTCTTCCAAGAGTTGCAGTCCCTGCTGCGCCTCTTCCCCATTTTGATTTTCCTGTTTCCGGAATATTTTCTAGATTTCTTTCCTAGTTCGAGTTATTCCGAAACTCCTACTATTTCTTCCTATAAAAGGAGAGGTCCGTTCTTACTTTTAAGGCACGCGAGTGTTCCGCCTAGAGCTGGCTAAATGTGACCCGACCTGAAGAACCGACCTGACTTATCCGAAAACCGACCTGATAGAACCCGTAAATTTGCTGAACTGAAACCGATCTGAACCGACCCGAAGGTTAAACGATAAACCGATAGAACCTGAAATGATATGACTCGAACCGACTTATGACTCGACTCGACCCGACCTGAAGCCCGATTCACCCACAAACCCGACCTGACCCAACTGAACTGAACCGACATGTAACCCGTTTTAACCCGATTAAACTCGACCCGACACATAGCCAAATAATCTTTTTTAAGAATCTAAATTCCTTTATAGTTTTTTTTTGTCAATAAATTTGATATAAAAAATTATCGCTCATTTTGTTTTTCAAAACAAAATGTAATGTTTAAAAAAATAGTTAGTTGTAAATTTAGTATGCTATAATCCTAGTTAAACTTATTAATAATTATTTTGCAAAGATATATGTAAAAAAATTTAAATTAACGCTTTGTAAGAAAAAGAGTGCTTAGATTTGGCTCCATTGAAAACAGTAAAGGGAAGAAAGAGTTATGAGTTATGACCATACAATCCGACCTCAGTTATTAATTATGATCTTAAAATCCAAACTTCAAATACACCACTCTAATAGAGTCAATTCAAAATTAAATACGTAGGATCATCGTCAAGATAATAAATAAAATCTATTTCATAGGTAGTAATTCATTTAGTTCATTGCCATACTTCATATGTCAAATGTTCAAAACTATGAACTACATAAACAACTGATGAATTTAGCCCAAAAACATTATTTTTTGTCCATAATATAGGCGAATCCGACACTGAATAGTCACTCATGTCATATACTTATAACCGAGGTCGAGCAACATAATTGTTCAATGAAATTATACAATCATTAACTTTTATAGTGTTATACTCTTACATTTTACAAATATCTTTTGTAACGAGTTCTTCTAATCCAATCTTATAATTCATAAGTTTAAAAGTGATCTTTTAACAGAATGACCCGACCATTGACCCGATTAACTTTCAAATTTAAGAGGACAATATAAAATACTCGACCCATCAGTAACCCGAAACCAAACCGGTCTCGACCTGATCAAGCATATTGACCTGATATATCCGACTCATTGGTCAACCGATCCGAAACTGAACCGACCTGTTGCAGTTATTGACCCGATTAACCTGACCCGTAAGCGACCCAACCAGAACCCGAATCGACCTGAATAAGCAACTTGACCCGACCAAACCCGAGCCCGAAACTTGACCCGACCTGTAACCGACCTAATTAACTCGATTGCCACCTCTAGTTTGGCCCCTTCTCTTCTCTCTTTGCATTCTAGACCTAGATCTAAGCATTTTGACATCTAGTTGCTTGATCAATTGACCACGTAAGATCATATCCTTCTGGGTACTCGTCTCGTTTTGCATGACCTACCAATTTGACCACTGCACATAATAAATCTTTCAATCAATAATTGATCCTTTATGGAGGGCACTTTCTTTACCTTCGAGTCGAGCTATCACTAAAATGCAACTTAGTTAATCTCGTTTTGTCAAACATGTAAGTCTGAGGGTGTAATAATCCCATCTTTTATTTTGTACTTTATTTAATTCATGTAAGATTCATGTCGAATTTATGTCAAACCTTTTTAAAACCTTTATTAATAATCTTATTTAAATCACCTTTTTCATATTCAGATTGTTTGATTTAGATCCCTAATAATTCAATATTAGCGGGTTTTGTCATCTTTAGATCCAGATTGTGTCTTTAGAGGTTAGATCTGTTCATATATAGTCTTTGAATTCAACTTATAGATCGATAATATGTTGGAGTAGGTGTCCTCCACAATAGTGCGCCACATAATAAATCTTATTAAGGAATATAATTGGGATATTTATTGACAAAATATATGATTAGTCAGTTGATTAACGTAAATCAATAAGGGTTGGCTGACTAGAGTTTGACGTTATTGTCGTTTGACGGCGGTGATCAACTGATCCCTTTCGGTCACACCTAAAGGATGAAATCCAAATAGTAACTAATTATTTGTATACGATACAGTTAATTAGTACATTACATATATTCGATATGTACGAGAGTTAATTGTTAGAAATTGAGTTAAGAACTCAAATTCGATTAAGCTTATTTTTCAATTATGCGATAATTGACTAATAAATTTATATCTTATTTTAATACGATTAAATAAGATTTAACTTAGTAATTAATCGTTAAATTACTAAATTAGTTGAGGTTTTGAGATAGAGGTAATTAGTTAATTATATTTACAAGGAGTTGTAAAATAAATTAACCAAGCATTGTGGGACCCATTATATATTGATATAATGGTAAAATATTACTTAAAATGTTAAGTACATATTATTTATTTAATTGAGTCATATAATTGTTATATGATCAAATTAACACTTAATTATACAAGATAATTAACCATATGATCAATAAGTATTTGTGAGACAAATATCAAAAATCAAAATGGACCTAACTAGGCCAAAATGGCCGGTTGGATTGTAGTTAGAAGGGTGATGATTTTTGTTCTTGTTTTTACTCTTTAGTTACTTATTGAAAGTGACATAACAAGTAGAATATAATCATCACATATACTACAACACTCCACTCCAATGCATGTGATCAAATTGAACAAAATGAGAGTCCTTTTGGACTAATATGGTCCGGCCAAAATGGCCTTATAATGTGCAATTGTTGTTCATTTTTTCATGACTTGATTTTGTGCAATTTTTACACTTCTCTCTAAAATCCTTCCTCTCACTAATAACTCTCATATACTAATATTTCCTAAGTATTACTAGTGTAGTAATATAGTCTAATATTAGTAGTATATCATCTATCTTATTATCTAGTTTATAATAAGGGTAGATTATTTGGTGTCATCTTGGTGCAACTTGAAGGAGGTCTTCTACTTTGGAGATTTCTTGTTCATCCATATTATTAGCTCAAGAACAACAAGAAGGAGTTCTTGTTGTGCCCATATTATTTCCATATCAATGTGAGGAAATTTCTTCTTTTATATAAATGTCTTTATATTTGCATGCATGTTACATAGATCATTAAATACTAAATTAACAAGTAATTTAGCAACTAATTAGAGGAGTCTAATTAAGGTCTATGGACTTTCATGTGGTATCAGAGCTAGCTTGTAGCATGCATGTTCATTTTGGACATTTTTATTAAAGTTATAAGATAACTAATAAATCAAATATTTTGAGTTAAAATACGATTCTGACGAAATTTTTTGGTGCATGTATACTACTGACCTCAAAATGTTTGTGCTCAAATTTCGTGATTTTAGGGATTAATTTGCTATTTATTTTGATTTTTGGCGTTTAAACCGAGTTAACATGCATTTTATGAGTTAAAAGTTAACTAAAAATAGTTGCATGTTGATTCTCGCCATGAAATTTTAATATGATCTCACAAGCATGTCTTAAATATTTTATGTAAAATTTCGTGATTTTTACTTATGTATTGCATGTTCATTGATTTTTATACGATAAAAGTCGATAATATGAGATTATAAAGTTCATAAACATGAAACGTCCATTTATGGTCTTGAAAATTTTTTGTACATTTTACATTCTGATTTTGATACTCCTGGTGAAATTTCATAATTTGTTTCACTGTTTTACTATATCTAATGTTTTTATTTGATAAAACCATTAAATACAAAGCTATTTGTTCATAAAATTAATTTAAATTTTTTGAGCAAATGTTTTTTATTTTTATAGTTCCTGGAATTTTTCCAGAATGTACAAAATTTTTGGTTTCAAATTTTATGATGTTTATATTTTATTTTGGTTTTATTTCATAATTGTTATGATTAAACCGTAATATTTAGCAAATGAAATCAAATCGATCTAATTAATGACCAAAAAAATTAGTAGTGACTAATTTTGAGTTCTAAATCAGTTTAGTTTATTAGTTTGAATTTAAATGGAGCTTGAAAAGTTGATGATGATTTTTAATGGTTAAAAATCAATAAATCCCGGAAGAAATCGAGCTAACATGAGCATGAATTGAACTAGGACGATTTGGCATGAATTTTTTGGCACAAGGGCAATTTCTTTTATTTATGTTGTGAATGCATGAATGGCATTTGATTTATATATTTATGCAAAGTTTGTACCTAGTATGGCCTAGTTATTTTTATCGTTATTACCCGTAATGTTAGGGAATAACGGTTTGGTTGTAATTTTATTGCGATCTCGTATCGCCGGTTTGTATAATTTAATAATTTTATTTTATAGAATAAATGTAAATTAGGAATTTGTATATTTGTATATTTGTATATTTGTAATTATTTTATGAAGACCGGTGACTCCCTCAAGACGGTGCCATTTTGGAAGATGTTCCAAGTGAAGAGGCAAGGGACCAAGGAGTTGGTTTCCGAATTTGTAACTATCTAGTTAATTTTGATTATGCTAGGTGGCCAACTAGAATTTTATTGTTGCTTGGTTGGCTTTCTTTATTTCCGCTCCATGCCAAAATCGCACAACAAAAAAAATGTGCATTTTATTTACCGTTATGTCATATTCAACGTTATTCACATTCATCCGACTTAGTTCGCTTATAGGGATTAATAATAAAACACAATTGACCAGATCTCTCACATAAGCTTAATAAACCAAATTGAGATTTAGCCTTACCAATTAGTAACACCTATGAACCCCGTGTTCATTAGGTCTACCACGCTCGTGGGTCCCTTTTTACCTCGGGTAAGTAGGGTGATGCGATCACAAGCCAAAATTGGATTGGACTCAACGAGATAAGCGTTATATTGGGACTAGGAGATGGATTTAGTTGAAATCCGTCAACCAAGAGTTCTAAGTGTAGAATTAGTCAAGTATTGACTTACCATTTTTAGATAAAGGTAGCATGCGATGACTATTTTTTCTAAAGATGGGTCTTGGAATCACTTATATAATTTCGTGAGGGGTCATTATATGAGTGACTTGTTTAAAATTGTTTTACAAGTAAATTATATATAAGAAATGAATGTTTATTTTCCGTTGAGATTTATTTTATACGCGCAAATGACATATATTTTATCCTACTATGAACTTGTAAATCCGTGCAATCTTGGAAAGGAGTTTCCATTATTTTATACGGTAGCATTTTGATTGCAATCTCCGTTTATACCACCGTAGCTAAAGACAAAATGAATTTTATCTTTTGATCCTCATATTCACCATTGCAAATATCTCTTATGAAGAGTAATTGAATAAGTCACACTTAGTCAAAAACGTTTTGATTTTTAGTGACGTCTTCTCATAACAATGGTACATCAATTTTTCCGCTCCAACGAAAATATTCTAATTTTTGGTATGTCGTCATAATGCTCCTTATCGAGGCTTACCTCAAAAGAGGCCGAATCAGTTGGGACGACTAGGTTAATCGATTTATTTAAAATCGTGAATAACCAAATAACGTAGTCACATCATGAAATGTTTATCCTTTTGAAGGTAAAACCATGAATGAAATGAAGAATAGTCTTCACAATAATTCTAATATACTTGTCTAAGTAGAGATTCATGAAAGTGAGTGGGAGCACTAAGAATGATGTTTATATTCTTAAATTGTTAAGACAAGGTTCAAGAGTAGGTTGGCTCAACTTTGACACAAGGCAAGGGAAAAAGGCAAGACTATTTTGAATAGTAAAAGTCAAAACCCAAGCAAGGTGTCGAACCCAACTTTTAACGATTCTATTTTACAGTGTAGGACACAAGAAAAGAATCTGCCCCAAGTTTTCTAAAGAGTTATAAATTGGGTGTACTTTTTCACCATAATATCGATACTGATCTGACCTTTATTTTGCTAAATGCAATATTTTGGGTATTAGATACCTATTATGGTTTTCATCAATGTATTCAATGCATATAATAATGATTCGTGCGACGACTAACCATAATTAAATGTCGACCTACAAGGGAAATATAACTATTGTAGTTTTATTTCTATAGAGACATAGAAAAGTTATAATGTGATCAATCTAGTTTTGGATTTAGAGGTATACTTTAATAAACGTTATTATGTACATACCCTCTAAATAAAGAATATAGTATCCACTTTTGTGTACGACACAAGTGTTTCACTTTTGTGAATAGAACAAACGTTGTATCTTTTTATGCCTATACTTGGTCAATGGTTATCTCATACCAATCAAAGGTAAATATATTCTTGATCTAAACTAGTAATAATTACTTGTCATATAGATTGTAAAGGCTCAAAATTGGTGACCCTTATCTAATCTTAATTCTGGATTGTGTAGCACATTAAGAGGCTAGTATTGACACCTATCCCTAAACCATCTGATTTTGAATCTTATGGTGCGTGTGAATCTTGTATTCAAGGCAAGATGATTCGTGCCCTTTTTATTTAAAAGGAAATCGAACTAGTGAGTTATTGGCCCTATTACATTAGAATATGCGTGGTCCCATAACAAACACAACCAGAGATGGTTATGACTATTTCACTTTATTTACCAACGATTTAAGTAGATATTATATTTGATTCTACTTAATGAGGTACTAAGAGAAATCTTTGAAAAGTTCAAAGAGCTTCAATGAGAAGTAGTTAACCACTAAGAGCATTAGATCAAGAACTTACGACTACAATCGTAAACTATAAATATCTAAGTATTGACTTTGATTTCCAACCAAAAGGTATTGTGAACTGGTTTTCAGCAAGTTAACTTCTCTAACACACCATTATTCCTAAGGTGTTGTTGAATAGATAAACACATACCTTATCACGCTATGGTTTTGTTCTTTATCAAGGTCAAAATGTCCATTTGAATAACCTTAGTGACTCTTAATATTTTGTCTCTATTTCTCTTTCGCCACCCACCATATTAAAACACATTTAAAACAGTCTGATTTCATTCCATATACGATATGGGTAGGTAGCGTACCTAATTTATAAGTTATTTGAATGACACAAGTGCTCAATAATCCCACATTGACCACGAGAACAAAGCGTTTGTGACTCGTGATGCTGTCTTTCAATAAAAATACGATTATTTCTTGATAAGACAGAGTGGGAGAAAATGTTTCAAGAGCCACAAACTGAGCATATGGTCCGGAAAAAGTTTTCCTCATTGCTTTTTCAGTAGTTGTTTCTTCGGAACCTAGGAGGTCAGGTGGAATTTTATCGCTCCTTTATAGTGATGAATTCTAATATGCGACTTATAATAGACTGTTTTTAGTCCCAACTTCTTGATATGGCTTAGAGTCATACGATTCGTAATGGACTCCATGCATGATGGTCAGGTATTTGACCTGGTAAATTTTACTTGAAGAAGTACGACCTCTTCAATGTAAATTGATTTTTAAGATCGAAATTTGCATGGATGAACATTAAAATGTTTCAAAGAAACTTGGTAGGCAAAGAGTTTTGCACCAACCTTAATTCTTTGATCCATTCGAATATACTTAGCGATTACAACATATCATAATAGTATGATGCCAACTGGATGATCAGGCATGTCGCAAGCCCGATGCAAAGATAAATTACCCAGACTAGGCTAATAACAAATTAATGTAATTAGGGAAGTAGGGGTCGATCCTCAGGGAGATGGTGTTTCCTATGGATTGTGAATCGTCTCACAATTGAGTTTTATCTAATGATTTTCTGGGTTTTGGATTTGGTGATGTCTAAACTAACGAATGGCATAAAAACAAATTGAAATGAAAACGATAAAGCAAATGATAAATTAACAATAAGGAGAAGCATCTAGGGAAATAGGTTCACACATGCAAATAATTCATTGAGCGTTCGTAAGAATGGTGTGTTCATTACAATCATGGATCAGATGGTCTAGCAGACTTTTAGTGCGATTTACTAGGTCTTAATCCACTATGTCGCGCTTTGTCTATTCAATTCCTGTATATCTACCTTGGAAAAGAATTCCATACTATTCAATGATTGTGATCAAGAATCGTCAACTATCGTTAAAGTCCAAACATGCATAGACACAATGTTTTAAAAGCACAATTTCTTTTATCCAATTATCATTTTTTAATCAATCTAACATGGCTACCCTACACCCTAGAAAGGTGACTACTCACTCATGATTATGTTGATATTAACAATGAAAGTTAAGATAAGCATATTTAGTTGATTTTGACAATAATTTAGACTCTCTATGTGGCGATAATAACGACGCTATATGACAATCTAAGAAATGAAACTATGATTATAACAACATGAAAATGAATCTAATGAAATAGAAAATGACAACCAAATGGAAAGCAATAAAGAACAATAAGCAAAGGATAAATTAGGAATACCTAGGTGACGATCAACGATGAAAGCGATAACAATAATAGAAATCCCTCGCATAGAAATACCGTACTTTGAATTACAACTCTTGAACCCGACTAGTAGATACAAAGATTGAAATTCTTATTGAACTAAGCTAATGTTTTGAAAGGAAATGGACAGAAATAAACTAGAAACAAATGACAAAAGAAGAAGAGAATCTACACTAGAAAGACTAAAGCTAAAAGGAAATATAAGACTAGATTATGTAAGATAGATTGTATGATGGATTATTTCATGGATGATGATATGAGGGGCTTGGCACATCTATTTATAGTATTAGGGGTTCGTGGAGAAGAGGTCGAGCAATAAATGCATAGGTCAAAAATAGGATGAAGGAGCCGCAATGCACTGAGCAGCAGGAATACCCGATCGGGTACACCACTTACCCGATCGGGTAAGTTGTCTTCTGGAAGCTCTTGACTAACTCTTCAACTTCCTTCGCTTTGACTTGACTTACAACATCCCCCTTAACTCTACAATCGGGTTTGTTACTTGGATATGATGTAAAGCGATGAATTCTCCCGTCTAATTGATTGGTCTTCCGACAACTACAAAACCGTCTTTCCTTCTTCTCTCCCTTAAGTTAGTGAACCTTCTCGGAATGCCTTACACACGGTCAAGCTTGCATCTTCAAATCGTCGGGTTCTAGGCAAATGCTCGGAAATATAAAAAAAGGGCGTAGAAACGTCACTTTCCCTACAAAACAAGTTAGAACACAGGAATTCGCCTAGAAGACGATATTAGCTCATAAAATGGCTTAACAAAGCACAAAT
Source organism: Heliosperma pusillum (assembly GCA_022085475.1). Taxonomy (NCBI): domain Eukaryota; kingdom Viridiplantae; phylum Streptophyta; class Magnoliopsida; order Caryophyllales; family Caryophyllaceae; genus Heliosperma; species Heliosperma pusillum. The sequence continues at coordinate 13,559 of JAIUZE010008310.1, read as the reverse complement.
GACAAACAAAACCGAGCTAAAGTGGGGGTTAAAATCATACAAATATTCACTTATCAAACTCCCCCAAGCTAAACCTTTGCTTGTCCTCAAGCAAACATAACAAACAATACCAGGACAAGGTTGCAAGCATTGGCTACTACACCATCAGGAAACAAATCTCAACATAAAGCTTTGGAAACATAATGAATCATAACCCAAAAGCAACGTGGGCAAGAATGATACATAGACATGGCTGAGATTTACATAACGGCGTAGCACAAAGAATTTCACTACAGATTTTCGGCTCTTGCATGATCTTTTGACAAATGGACTCTCACGGCACACTCGAACACTCAATGTATGTAAAAGGTGATTTCTTTATGTGTAAATGTTTTTGAGACACTCACCTATCTACGACTCATGAAAATGTGTCCGCAGTCTAATATGGTAAACAATTCAAAACACAAGTCAAAGATCACAATGCACATAGAAAAGAAGCCGAAAAATGAGAAGAAGGCTTTGGGAAATGGGTGAAAGGTGGACAAATAGTTATGGTCATGTGAAGGTTATAGTGAGCTAGCAACTGACCAATGATAAATGAATACTCAATCCAAACTTTCGGTTATTTCCCACAAAACGATCGATGAAGCCAGAAGTAACAATTTGGCCTATTTTACACGAAACACAAGAGTGAACTCCCTCTATATATTGACTTTTTTAGGAGATACTCACAACTTCTTCTTTTATTTTTTCTTTCTTTTTTCTTTGATTTTTCTATTTTTCTTTTTTTTTCATTTTTTCTTTTCTGAACACAACTTCACTTCTTGAACTTTTTCGTTTTCCCAATTCACTTTGACAGATAGGAACAATTCTTCCCAAAAGAGCACCCACACACCATAGTCTAGCTACTAGCTCGAAAGGTAGGCAGTTTTTATCTGTAGCTATTATTTTGTAAAGCACTTGTATGAAGGGGCTAATTTTTGAAGGGCAAATTAAAGTGAAAAAGGCTTCAAATCTTAGTGAATCATGAATGCAATGCTTATAGAAATGAAATGAGAACCATACTTATGCGTTTTGACATGACACACATCACAAGGAGAACTACACACACCTAGATGAGACTGGGTATGGATGTACCAGTCTAAGGAGGTTCTACCTTACAATATATGTAGTTTGCCAAATGTCAAGATCAAGCGTACTCATCTATAGATTCATTCCATGCCTACTGTGTACAAGACTTCCCCATGTATGCAAAATTCAATAAATATTGAATCATTATCTTTTGAAAGCTCTAAGGTTGGGAAATGTAACATGATAGTACAGTAAACAAGCAAGCAAAGCATGAAAAGCATTCAATTGTGTTCAAAAATTGTTAAATTTTCTCAAAAATCTTCTCTTTCTTTTATTCAAAATATGAAAAATATAACTAAAATGCAAAAATGGGAAAATGCAATCCCTCCCCCAAGCTAAACATCGCATTGTCGTCAATGTGAGCACAAAAGCTAAATATGCAATGAGATGCTTAATGGTAAGAAAGGAAAAATGAAAGAAGAATGAAGCTTACTAGTTAGTGCGGACTCCCCCAAGCTAGTCTTTTGGACTTTTGACAAGGAAGGTCGTCAGAGATTCTTCAAAAACTCTTTCATCTGCAAAGAAATCTAACAAAACAACGTAAAAGGGAAAAACAAAAATAAAACTGCAAAAAGGGAAAACACGGGTTGCCTCCCGAGAAGCGCTTGTTTAACGTCTTGCTCGACGAATTTTTCATTAGAATCATTGGGTTGAGGATGGACGTTCCGTATAGACAATATCTAAACATCCGATGATAGAATTGCTATAGTAGAGTTTCAGTCTGTGTCCATTAACCTTGAATTTCTCACCATTGCTAGTCATGAGTTCCACATAGCCGTATTTGCTTACATATGAGACAGTGAATGGTCCAGACCATCGGGAACGAAGTTTTCCAGGAAAGATTTTCCGACGGGAGTTGAAAAGAAGTACTTGGTCACCGACATTAAATTCTTTCTTAATTATCCTTTTGTCGTGCCAACGCTTCGTTTTCTCCTTATAGATCCTAGAATTCTCATAGGCTTGTAAACGAAATTCCTCTAGCTCATTGAGTTGCAAGAGTCTCCTATCAGCGCTAAGCTTAGTGTCTAGGTTAAGTTCTTTGATAGCCCAGTAAGCTTTATATTCTAACTCGACAGGAAGATGACACGCCTTTCCATAAACCAATCGATAAGGAGATGTTCCAATCGGGGTTTTGAAAGCTGTGCGATAAGCCCACAAGGTGTCATCGAGCTTATTACTCCAATCAGTTCTAGATCTTGAGACTACTTTCTGAAGAATTGTTTTCAACTCTCTATTTGAGACTTCTACTTGACCGCTGGTCTGAGGATGGTAGGCTAATCCTCGTCTGTGATACACACCATATTTAGCAAGCAGAGTATCTAACTGCTTCTCTCCAAAATGAGTTCCTCGATCACTAATCACGGCTCTGGGTACACCAAAACGTGGAAATATGATCTTCTTAAATAGCCGTATCACAGCTCTAGCATCATTAGTGGGAGTGGCGATTGCTTCTACCCACTTGGAAACATAGTCAACAGCGACTAAGATGTAACGATTTCCGTTAGAAGAAGGGAATGGTCCTTGATAGTCAATACCCCAGACATCGAATATTTCAACTTCTAATATGCCGTTCTGAGGCATCTCATGTCTCTTGGATATTTGACCCATTCGTTGACAAGCGTCACAAGCCATAACAAAGTCCTTTGAATCCTTAAACAACGAGGGCCAGAAAAACCCGGATTGTAAGACTTTGGCTACGGTCTTGGACGAACCATGATGACCACCATAAGCAGATGAGTGGCATCCTTCTAAAACTCCTTTAACTTCCCACTGAGGGATACACCGTCTATAAAGACCATCTGAACACTGCTTAAAAAGATAAGGATCATCCCAAACGAAGAATCTTGCATCATGCAAAAACCGTTTCCTTTGGTTATAAGAAAGGTCAGAAGGCAGTTGTCGACTGACAAGAAAATTGGCCATATCAGCATACCAAGGAGAAGAGTCAGTAATTGCCATTAATGAATCATCAGCAAACGAATCATTAATTGGTGTTGGCAATCCTATTTCAGTTACTCTTATCCTTGAAAGATGGTCAGCGACTACATTTTCTGCTCCTTTCTTATCTCGGATCACTAGATCGAACTCTTGAAGGAGCAAGATCCATCGGATAAGCCGAGGTTTTGCCTCTTTCTTTGAAAGCAGATATTTCAAAGCAGTATGGTCAGTGTAAACAATGACTTTCGATCCTATAAGGTAAGAACGGAATTTGTCTAAAGCATAGACAATGGCAAGAAGTTCTTTTTTAGTAGTGGCATAGTTGATTTGGGCAGGATCTAACGTTTTACTAGCATAGTAAATAGCATGAAGGAACTTTTCCTTTCTTTGCCCCAAAACAACTCCAACGGCGTAATCACTCGCATCGCACATAAGCTCAAATGGAAGATTCCAATCAGGTGACTGGATTATAGGTGCGGTGATTAGAGCGCGTTTGATTTTGTTGAATGCCTCAAGGCATCCATTCGTGAAATTAAAAGGTGCATCCTTAAAAAGGAGCTCAGTCAGGGGCTTGGCTATTTTAGAAAAATCTTTAATAAACCGTCGGTAAAAACCGGCGTGGCCAAGGAAACTCCTGATTCCTTTTACATTAGCAGGTGGTGGCAGTTGTTCAATAACTTGGATCTTAGCTCGATCCACTTCAATACCTCTGTCAGAAATGATGTGTCCTAAAACTACACCTTCGTTCACCATGAAGTGACACTTTTCCCAGTTGAGAACAAGGTCGACTTCTTCACAGCGTTTTAGCACTTTCGACAGATTTGTCAAACAATTATCGAAGGAAATGCCATAGACGCTAAAATCGTCCATAAATACTTCCATGATAGTCTCAACAAAATCGGAAAAGATACTAGTCATGCAACGCTGGAAAGTTGCAGGTGCATTACACAAGCCAAATGGCATTCGGCGATAAGCAAAAGTGCCATAGGGACAGGTGAAGGTGGTTTTTTCTTGGTCCTCAGGGTGGATAGGAATTTGGAAAAATCCTGAATAACCATCTAAATAACAGAAATATTTGTGGCAAGCTAACATCTCTAACATTTGATCAATGAAGGGCAGAGGATAGTGATCTTTTCTAGTTGATTGATTCAACTTCCTGTAGTCAATGCACATACGCCATCCCGTCACAATCCTTGTGGGGATGAGTTCATTCTTCTCATTCTTGACTACTGTTGTTCCTCCTTTCTTGGGAACAACTTGAACAGGGCTAACCCATTTTGAGTCAGAAATTGCATAGATTATGCCAGCATCTAGCAATTTCAGAACTTCAGTTTTAACTACCTCTTGCATGTTTGGGTTAAGACGGCGTTGACTTTGAACACAAGGTCTTTGGCCTTCTTCTAAATTAATTCTATGCATGCAAAAGTCAGGGCTTATGACTGTGAGGTCTTCAAGTTTATAGCCTATTGCCTTTTTATGTTTCCTCAAAACAATCAATAGTGAGTTTAACTGATTTTCATCTAGAAGAGCACTCACTATGACTGGGCAATATTCAGACTCATCTAAAAAAGCATATTTTAGATTTGAGGGAAGAGGTTTAAGTTCAGGTTTATGTACTTCTGCCTTGGCAGGAGCATCAATTAAGCTTATGAACTCCTCAACTTCTTCAGACGGTATCTCTTTACCAATCAAGTCCCTTTCCAGCTCACTGATCTCAAAATTATCGTTCTCAGAGATATCCTCTAACAATAAAATTGCTTCTAAAGGATCCCCAATTATTGATGGGTACAGAGACTCATCAACGATTGAGTCGACAATGTCAAGAAAGCAGCAAGGCTCTTCAAGCATAGGGCTCTTCATTGCACTGTTTAAGTTGTAGGTGACCTTATCATCACCTACTTCTAATGTCAATTTTCTATTCTTGACATCGATTACTGCTCCCGCAGTGTGTAGAAATGGCCTTCCTAGAATGATAGGGATTTGCGAATCTTCAGCCATATCCAACACTATAAAATCGACCGGAATGAAAAACTTTCCTACTCTAACAGGTACATCTTCTAAAACTCCCATAGGTTGTTTTAGAGAACGATCTTGAAAGTCCATAGACCTTAATTAGACTCTTCTAATTAGTTGCTAAATTACTTGTTAATTTATTATTTAATGATCTATGTAACATGCATGCAAATATAAAGACATTTATATAAGAGAATAAATTTCCTCACATTGATATGGAAAATATAAGGGCACAACAAGAACTCCTTCTTGTTGTTCTTGAGCTACAAATATGGATGAACACAAACAATCTCCAAAGTAGAAGATCTCCTCTAAGTTGCACCAAGATAAACCCAAATAATCTACCCTTATTATTAACTAGATAATAAGATAGATATTATACTACTAATATTATGACTATATTACTACACTAGTAATACTTAGGAAATATTAGTATATGAGAGTTTTATTGAGAAGAAAGACTTTAGAAAGAAGTATAACAATTGCACAAAATCAAGTAGTCTAAAATGAACAACAATTGTTCATTATAAAGGCCTCTTGGCCGGACCATGTAGTCCATAATTGGACTCTTATTTTGTTCAATTTGATCACATGCATTAGAGTGGAGTGTTGTAGAAAAGATGATGATTGTTTTCTATTTGTTATGTCACTTTCAAATGCTAACTAAAGAGTTACAACAAGAACAACAATCATCACCATGTAACTACAAAGTAACCGGCCATCATGGCCTAGTTTGGGCCATATTGATTTTTGATATTTGTCTCACAAATACTTATTGATCATATGGTTAATTATCTTGTATAATTAAGTGTTAATTTGATAATATAACAATTATATGACTCAATTAAACAAATAATATGTACTTAACATTTTAAGTAATGTTTTACCATTATATCAATATATAATGGGTCCCACAATGCTTAGTTTATTTATTTTACAACTCCTTGTAAATATAATTAACTAATTACCTCTATCTCAAAACCTCAACTAATTTAGTAATTTAACGATTAATTACTAAGTTAAATCTTATTTAATCGTATTAAAATAAGATATAAATGTATTAGTCAATTATCGCATAATTGAAAAATAAGTTTAATCGAATTTGAGTTCTTAACTCAATTTCTAATAATTAACTCTCGTACATATCGAATATATGTAATGTACTAATTAACTGTATCGTATACAAATAATTAGTTACTATTTGGCTTTCATCCTTTAGGTGTGACCGAAAGGGATCAGTTGATCACCGCCGTCAAACGACAATAACGTCAAACTCTAGTTAGCCAACCGTTATTGATTTACGTTAATCAACTGACTAATCATATATATAGTCAATAAATATCCCAATTATATTCTTTAATAAGATTTATTATGTGGCGCACTATTGTGGAGGACACCTACTCCAGCAGATCTGCCATTTGCAGGGTGATACTTGTGCATTTCAGAATTCCCATATTCAATTTTTCGCAAATGGAATAGGGCATAACGCTCACACTAGCACCTAGATCGCATAAAGCGTTATCAATCGTGTAGGTGCCTATAGTGCAAGGTATAGAGAAACTACCAGGATCCTTCAACTTAGGAGGGGACTTATTTTGCAATAACGCACTGCATTCGGCGGTGAATGCGATGATTTCAACATCATCCAGAGTCCTCTTCTTTGTTAGAATATCCTTCATAAATTTCGTGTAAGAAGGGATTTGAGTGATTAATTCAGTGAAGGGAACCGTTACTTGGAGGTTTTTGACAACTTCCATGAATTTACCGAATTGGGTTTCCTTATGATTTCTCCTCAAACGTTGGGGAAATGGAACTTGGATCTTGATGGGTTCCTTTTCAAGTTCATCCTTCTTTTTAGATTTGTCTTTAGCGGTGGATGGTTGGGTTTCTTTTTGGCTTTCTACTTGTGAAGGCTCAACTGTTGGTTCTTTGGGTTGCTGAGGTTCCGTATAAGTGGTACCACTCCTAAGGGTGATAGCATTTGCGGTGTCCCTCGGTTGTTCACCATGAGGTGGCAGTTGGCCTTGTTTTCTTTGGGTAATAGAGGTAGACAATTGGGCCATTTGAGTTTCAAGCATTTTGATGGCAGCATCTTTGGCTTGATCACTCTTTTGAAATTGAGCAAACATTGAATCCTGTTTTTGAACAACTTGCAGAAGCATGGATTCAATTTTGCTCAAACTTGAGTCATTTGGTTGGCCTTGAATTTGAGGTGGTTGGTGTTGATTTTGGTAAGGTTGGTTGAAGTTAGGTTGGAATGAAGGTCTCTGGTTTTGAAAACCAGGTGGATTGTAAGGCTTTTGTTGGTGTGGTATGAATGGTTGTTGAGTTTGTTGGTGGGGATTTTGAACGTTGGTACTTTTGTAGGATAAAAACGGGTGGTTTTTTGTGTTTTCGTTATAGAAGTTTGAGAAAGCGTTGCCTTGCCTATATCCTTGATAGGCATTGACTTGCTCTATTGAACTTCTACAATCTTGAAAACTATGCCCTCCAATCCCACATGTCTCACATACCACTACGTGGTTAGTGACGTTGATATGTTCCTTGGATTGGGAAGAGCTTCCTACTTGTTGCTGCAGAAGGGCTAATTGGGCTTCCAGGAGTGCTACTTTACTCGAATCATCCTGCTTGGCTTTTAGCGGAATAGCACGCGAGTTGCTATACTGAGAATCGTGGATTGCCATTGACTCGATAGTCGCACTAGCTATCTCTACATCGATTTGATCGAAACGACCATTGTTAGCGGAGTCGAGGATACGACGCGATTCGCCACAACAACCGTTGTAGAATGTGATAGCCAGGAACCATGAATCAAGGCCATGATGAGGACATTCTCTTTGTAATTCTTTATATCTTTCCCATGCCTCATAAAGGCTTTCGTCGCCTCTCTGACGGAATCCAGTAATTTGACTTCGTAAGAGTGCGGTTCGTTCCGGTGGGAAGTACTTTTGATAGAAAGCAAGAGCTAGACCATCCCAGTCGACTATTCCTAGGGCAACTCGGTCAAGACTATTGATCCAGAGTTTTGCCTTTCCTCTTAAAGAGAAGGGAAAGAGCATTTCCCTAATCTGTTCTTGGGATACTCCAGTTTGTCTAATCGTGGAGCAATAGTCACAGAAGTTTTGGATATGAAGGTTGGGATCTTCTGTGGCATTGCCTCCAAATTGATTTCTTTCTATTAAATTGATGAAGGCAGGTTTGATTTCGAAGTTTTGAGCTGTAATTTGAGGTGTAGCAGATACCCTTTGGAAGTGTATCTGCAGTGGGTTTAGAATGGTCGGAAAGTCGAACCATTTTTGGTTGCGAAGATGAAGATGGAATGTTGGTTGAAAGTTGATTGAATTTTTGAAATGGAGAGGAAAATGGATCTTCTTCTCCTTCAAGATTAGGTAAGATATCCGAGTATTTCTCACGAATACGATCTAAACTTGGAATGTCAGAAGCTTTTGAAATTTCGTTAAATAGCTTTAATCTCCTACGCAGAGTTCTTTCTAGTTCGGGGTCTAAAGGAATAGGGGTCCCTAGTCTAGAAGATCTGGGCATAAGATAGAAAAGCTAAGATGAAAGATCAAGAGAGGTCTAAAGGAATTTGAGTGCCTAAAGACTAGATAAAACTAATCGTGATAGAAATCACAATAAAAAGGAAAACTAAACCGTGCTCCCCGGCAACGGCGCCAAAATTTGATCAGGCCTGTTCCAAGCCCAATGCAAAGATAAATTAACCAGACTAGGCTAATAACAAATTAATGTAATTAGGGAAGTAGGGGTCGATCCTCAGGGAGATGGTGTTTCCTATGGATTGTGAATCGTCTCACAATTGAGTTTTATCTAATGATTTTCTGGGTTTTGGATTTGGTGATGTCTAAACTAACAAATGGAAATGAAAACGATAAAGCAAATGATAAATTAACAATAAGGAGAAGCATCTAGGGAAATAGGTTCACACATGTAGATTGACAAATTAATGAAATTGGATTTGGGATATGCAAATAATTCATTGAGCGTTCGTAAGAATGGTGTGTTCATTACAATCATGGATCAGATGGTCTAGCAGGCTTTTAGTGCGATTTACTAGGTCTTAATCCACTATGTCACGCTTTCTCTATTCAATTCTTGTATATCTACCTTGGAAAAGAATTCCATACTAGTCAATGATTGTGATCAAGAATCGTCAACTATCGTTAAACTCCAAACATGCATAGACACAATGTTTTAAAAGCACAATTTCTTTTATCCAATTATCATATTTTAATCAATCTAACATGGTTACCCTACACCCTAGAAAGGTGACTACTCACTCATGGTTATGTTGATATTAACAATGAAAGTTAAGATAAGCATATTTAGTTGATTTCGACAATAATTTAGACTCTCTATGTGGCGATAATAACGACGCTATACGACAATTTAAGCATTGAAACTATGATTATAACAACATGAAAAAGAATCTAATGAAATAGAAAATGACAATCAAATGGAAAGCAATAAAGAACAATAAGCAAAGGATAAATTAGGAATACCTAGGTGACGATCAACGATGAAAGCGATAACAATAATAGAAATCCCTCGCATAGAAATACCGTACTTTGAATTACAACTCTTGAACTCGACTAGTAGATACAAAGATTGAAATTCTTATTGAACTAAGCTAATGTTTTGAAAGGAAATGGACAGAAATAAACTAGAAACAAATGACAAAAGAAGAAGAGAATCTACACTAGAAAGACTAAAGCTAAAAGGAAATATAAGACTAGATTATGTAAGATAGATTGTATGATGGATTATTTCATGGATGATGATATGAGGGGCTTGGCACATCTATTTATAGTATTAGGGTTTCGTGGAGAAGAGGTCGGGCAATAAATACATAGGTCAAAAATAGGATGAAGGAGCCGCAATGCACTGAGCAGCAGGAATACCCGATCGGGTACACCACTTACCCGATCGGGTAAGTTGTCTTCTGGAAGCTCTTGACTAACTCTTCAGCTTCCTTCGCTTTGACTTGACTTACAACATCCCCCTTAACTCTACAATCGGGTTTGTTGCTTGGATATGATGTAAAGCGATGAGTTCTCCCGTCTAATTGATTGGTCTTCCGACAACTACAAAACCGTCTTTCCTTCTTCTCTCCCTTAAGTTAGTGAACCTTCTCGGAATGCCTTACACACGGTCAAGCTTGCATCTTCAAATCGTCGGGTTCTAGGCAAATGCTCGGAAATATAGAAAAAAGGCGTAGAAACGTCACTTTCCCTACAAAACAAGTTAGAAAATCGGAATTCGCCTAGAAGACGATATTAGCTCATAAAATGGCTTAACAAAGCACAAATGACAAACAAAACCGAGCTAAAGTGGGGGTTAAAATCATACAAATATTCACTTATCACTGGATCTCAAGAACCACCTTCTTAAATACGATTCTAGAAGAGGTAGTATATTTTATATTCACCTGTGGGTTCGTAGATCCTAACTATCCTAAGTTAATTTGCAAGCTTAAGAGGATGACTTAAGTAAGCATTAAAGAGTTGAAATTAGTGTGTCAATCATGTCATAAAATATTTCTCGATATCTCGAGGAATTATGTTTATACATGAAGTTTAGTGGGAGTAATATGGTTTGAGACATATTGATCATTTTAGATGATGGAAGATTTTGGAGAAGTAGAATACATCTTTTAGATATCTGGATTTATGGAGATAAATCTAAAAGGATATTAGCATTGAGTCAAAAATTCTTATATTGATAAGATCTTTGACTCGTTCAAGGAAGTTGAACACATCATAATTGATTCCTTTTGCTTCCGCTGCCGGGTCAATTATATACGCTGTGATGTATACTCAATCCGAAATTTCGCATGCTTTGAGTATGATGAATCATTTGCAATTAAATCCAAGTGAGAGTCACTTGATAGCCATAAAGAACATCCTTAAGTACTTGCGAAGGACTAAAGATATGTTTCACATGTTTGGAGTTTAAACTGAGTTGTGTGTAAGAGTTTACACAGACTTCAGTTTCCAAACTGATCAAAGTGATTTGAAATCACGAACTGGCTGTGTTTCATAGAAGATTTATCTGTTGGAAGAGTTCCAAACAGAAAACACTATTGGAAAGGTTCCAAGTAGGAGTGACATTTTCAAATATAAATGTCATGTATCCGCTGGAAGTGTTCCAGGCAGTTTATCATTGCGGATTTAACAACGGAAATGGAGTACATTGCGTCATATGATGATGCATATGAAAGTAGCTTGGATTCGACAGTATTGGAGGGACTAGAAATAGTTCATATAGATGTATATCCTATCCCATTATACTGGTAAAACAGTGGGAGCTACCTTTAGGCCAAGAGTCCTAAGTCTAGATTCAAACCTAGACACGTACTCAGAAAGTTTTATGTAATATGAGATTACGTAGACAAAGAGAAATAGCAATCAGAACGATGGGAAAGATGCAAGTATTGCTAATCCATTAGCCATGTTTTTGCAGGCTGAACATGATAGTCATGTCATTTCAATGGGGATTGAAATATGTACCTGAATTGCTAGAGATTATGAGATATGAAATTATTGATAGCGTATCAAGTTTTCCAAATATTTGATAATCGCATTCATTGTTAGAGTTTCATTAAAAACTCCTTTATTTAGTTTAACTAAATTTTAATACTTTGTTTATCCGAATTGGTTGAAAGAAAGGTTGAACCCAATTCAAGTGAACAGGATGAACTTAGTATTTTGTCCCTAGTCACTCAATGAGGTTCGGTGAAGTCGCAAATGAACTAGATTTGTAAGTCGATCAATGGTTGGTTCAGCACCATGGGTCATGGAGATGACTGGTCGTTTACATAGACAGACTGTATGACACTCTGTCGGACAGTGACATTGTAGAGACCCTTAAATCAATTATTTGATGCCTGGTCGTGGCAGGGTCTTCTATATTATTCCTATAAGTCGATTCTTTTGACTGGCGACCGTCTATCTGAGTCGGTGCAGTTTCCGATTGGTTTGGTTGATGTTCTAGGTCGTGCCGTAAAAGGAGGCCGATGGACTTCTTCTGGATCATGGTGATCTGCATCATACAGAGTAGATGGATCAACAGAAATTGTCCACCCACGTTGGGTAAAAACATCTTTAGGCCACTCGAGGAGAAGTTACTGTAAATGCGTGGCCACGCTCGGAAAGAGATATATGGTAGATTTTCCGGTCAGACAGTTACCTCCCCTATCGAGGAAAACCACTCTAGATATTGTCAATCGCAAGTGCGGACCTGAAAGACACCTTGCGTTGAGTGGGAGTGTGATAAAGAGACAAGGAATGAGAATTGGTGGACGGCACACTTGTGTCAGACAATGGGAGAGGGTTGGAGTAGTTTGGGTCTCCGCCACAATTAGTGGCGCCAATATAATTCTTATTAGGAAATAATTGGGTATTTATTGACTATATATAATGATTAGTCAGTTGATTAACGTAAATCGATAACGGTTGGCTGACTAGAGTTTGACGTTATTGTCGTTTGACGGCGGTGATCAACTGATCCCTTTCGGTCACACATAAAGGATGAAATCCAAATAGTAACTAATTATTTGTATACGATACAGTTAATTAGTACATTACATATATTCGATATGTACGAGAGTTAATTGTTAGAAATTGAGTTAAGAACTCAAATTCGATTAAGTTTATTTTTCAAATTATGCGATAATTGACTAATAAATTTATATCTTATTTTAATACGATTAAATAAGATTTAACTTAGTAATTAATCGTTAAATTACTAAATTAGTTGAGGTTTTGAGATAGAGGTAATTAGTTAATTATATTTACAAGGAGTTGTAAAATAAATTAACCAGGCATTGTGGGACCCATTATATATTGATATAATGGTAAAATATTACTTAAAATGTTAAGTACATATTATTTATTTAATTAAGTCATATAATTGTTATATGATCAAATTAACACTTAATTATACAAGATAATTAACCATATGATAAATAAGTATTTGTGAGACAAATATCAAAAATCAAAATGGATCCAACTAGGCCAACATGGCCGGTTATGATGTAGTTAGAATGGTGATGATTGTTGTTCTTGTTGTAACTCTTTAGTTAACATTTGAAAGTGACATAACAAGTATAAAACAATCATCATCTTTTCTACAACACTCCACTCTAATGCATGTGATCAAATTGAACAAAATAAGAGTCTTATTTGGACTACATGGTCCGGCCTCATGGCTTATAAAATGAACATTTGTGTTCATTTTATGATAAATTCATTTTGTGCTTGTTTTCTTACTTCTCTCAAAAACCTCATCTTCTTACTAAAACTCTCAAACACTAATATTTACTAAGTATTACTAGTGTAGTAATATAGTCATAATATTAGTAGAATAATATCTATCTTATTATCTAGTTAATACTAAGGGTAGATTATTTGGGTTAATCTTGGTGCAACTTAGAGGAGATCTTCTACTTTGGAGATTATTTGTGTTCATCCATATTATTA
>JAIUZE010008307.1:7128-24775 GCA_022085475.1 Heliosperma pusillum | reverse complement strand
AATACCACTACATTTCTACATATGGGTAATTAAACTCCATTAAAGCTGTGATCTAGTATGCAAACATATACCATAATTCAGTTGAATGAAAAATTAGTAACTTGATTCTGGGATGATTTTGTTTTGGGTTATGAAGCAAGAGAGAAAACAATGCAACAACTCATCGAAGATCATACGTTTGACGAGCTTCTTTTTAGGCGGAATTACACTTCCTTTTTTGGGTTTAAAGTAACATTGAGCTTCATTATTATCTTCATTTTTTGCGTTCTTGATGGTCTTCATTTGAGTAAATGATCAATGAAATGTTGTAAATAATTAAGCTAGTTTTGAGTGAAATGTGAGAGTTTTTTAGTGCAGAAGTGTAGGAGAATGAGGGGGATATATAGCAGAGGAGGGGCAAAATTTGGGAAAATGGGAGTGTGTTTGGGAGTATTTCTTAGGCACTAAGGAGCACAATAGTAATTAGTACGGACGAGTGCTAGCCGCCTACGTTCGTTGGGTGAAACTAATTTTCATTTTAGATTTTGTTTTATTTATCTTTGGGAGTATACCGAAAACAAAAAAAGCTACAGTTACACTCGGTGTATAGAATCTTCTATACACCACGAGTAGTGTTGTGACATGGGGCAATTGTGGAAATATGAAATAGAATCTTAACTTTTATTTTGTTATATTTTTGGAGCCAAAATTTGAAATTTAAAATTTTCAAAAATTATTCTATGTATCAGTTTTTCAAATTTGGTACATATTTTTATCTAGTTTTTTTTCTTTTATCTCTAACATTGCTATAACATCGTTTATTTGGTTTACTTAATAGGTATTTTTATCAATTGATGCAATATTATTGTAAATTGATTGAAATGATTACATACTAATATTTTATATGAATGGTAAGATATAATATTTTATATTAAATATTACTATTAATGGCAATCTATATGAATGACAAGATATAATATTTTATATTAAATATTATTATTAATTAAAATACCAAAATAATCAAAGCTCTTAAAATTTCCCTCTCATATTTTATATTAAATATTATTATTAATTAAAATACCAAAATTATTGAAAAATAAATGATAATACTACTAAATATATATTGTAAGAATATATTCATGTTGTTTTTTATATATAGATTTCTTATGGTGCACACATTTCATTAAAAAAGTAATTTAATGGTGGTACAACAATTTATGGGCCTAATTTGTAGAAAATGTATCTATAGTTAGATTATAACTAATAAAGGCCCAAACCCAAGTTGTGAAATTTGAGCGGGAAAATATCCTTAGTGACTTATTCTTTTAGTTATAGGGGGATGAAGAGAATCTTCAAATTTCTGAGCTATATATAAGAGAAAATATAGTCATGTTATAAGATCTTGTTTGATTCGTCTTTATATGCACAATAAGAAGATCAAAGTTTTATATATTTTTCATAATGTGAAAATCAAGATATTAACGTTACAATTTGTACATTAACAAGCATGTAATAGAGAAATGGTGTGCTTGAGATTGAATGGAGTAAGTATTTTTTTTATTCGAATTACTACCTTGAAACCTACAACTTTTCCTAAATTGCTACCTATCTAATAGCTGAATTTAGGACTTAATTCACCATTATTAGATATGCCATTGTGTATTATTAGAATATATGTTTATATTAAGCAAATATTGTGAGAATATCATATAATTTATTTAATATAAACATATATTCTAATATGTATAACTCTTTTTTTTTTAATTGAATCCAAAATAATCTACTTTTAATACCTTTACTAATGCTAATTCATTTTTAACCATTTCTTATCCACCCACCACGCCATCATCAACAACCACCACCATTAATAGTCACCGCCCTTAACAGTTGCCACCATTAACAGTCACCACTCTTAAGGACATTAATCACTCTTTCTCTACTCAAGGTCACCACTTTTACACTACAAATCTGAGATCACCCATTCCAAGCCTCCTTTCACTACCTTGCTTCCAAGAATGTCGTCAGCCCAAACCCCTTCACGACTGTACTCTTTAGCTCGTTGTCACACTTAGAGGACTCGTACTTCTTGGATCTAGGATTTTTGATTGGTGGGGACTCGAGTACGGTAGTGGTGGTGGTGGGATAAAGGTGGGACTTGGGTGGCATTGTGGTGGCGGTGAGTTGGTGACTGATAATGGTGGCTGCGGTGGTTGATTTTTGCGGTGCTAGAAATGGTGAGGATATTGGTGCTAACTGTTAAATGTGTGCTTAAAGAAAAAATGTGAGTTTTTGGTCATTTTACCTTAATTAAGACCTAAGGTAGCTATTTGGAAAAATTAATAACTTTGTAGGTAGTACTTTAAATAAAAAGGTATAATATGTGGTGTTTTGAATTTTTTTTATTATAATAGGTAGTATATTTTGCAATTAAACCTTATTATTAGTATGATGCATGAATTATAATGCAAGTAGATGATTAATTTATATTCAGTATTAAACATTAATAGTGTTTTCAAAATACTAATCTGTAACACTTAATTTGTTTAAGAAAAAAAATAAGTAGATAATAAAAAGGTAGGTGATAAACTGATAATTATATATACAGGTACGTATTAATTATAATATGTTTATTTTCTTAAATTGAAGAGCGGCATTTTGTCTAGGAGGTCACCTCTTATAGCAATAGAAGGATTAGATCATGAGCTAAATACAAAATCTTTTCTACTTTCCTCTCAAAAGAACCGCATCTAATACTAAATTACTAACCACCTAACTTTAGTAGAGACTATAGAGCATGAGCTATTAAAACTTGATTTCCAATATACAGAGTACTTCATAAAAAATCTCATAAAATTCCATGATACTCTATATAAGTAACAGTTTGTCTTAATGAAAACGAGCACTATAAATCAGGTTGCTATTTAACCCGAGATTCCTTCAAGGTACGACTTTTGGAAGTAGACTATTTCAACCCCGACAATCCGACATATAATAAATAAAACGGAAAATTTTCACGGTACCCCCGAAGTTTGGTAGTTTGCTCGAAATACCCAAAATTTTGACCCGAGAAACTTTAAGTGGCCATAACCCGGGTTTAAAAAATCGGAAAATGACTAAATTATTTTTCAAATCGTTGATCTTTCCGAGAGCTACAATTTGAAAAAAAATTGTCGTATTTTGATCCCGTGGCTAGGAGTTTTCGTATGTCAAAGTTTTTTTCACCGAACAAACTTTGAGTGATTATATCTCTTGGTCACGAGTTCCGAACTCGCCAAATTGTTTTTTCAAATCGAAGTACTCGGAAAGATGAACGATTTGAAAAAACAAATCGTCATTTTCCGAGTTTTTAAACACGAGTTATGACCACTTAAAATTTTTTGGAACAAAAATTTGGGTATTTCAGACAAAATGTCATAGTTCAGGCGTACTTGGGAATTTTCAAACATACGATTAAAATAAAAATGTCGTTAACAGCATCGAACCAATGTCAATTCCTAACTCCTAAGTCAACGTCACTCATTTCAAAGTTTAATTGATTAAAATTTTATGTATAATAGAGTAATCCATTAACCCAACAAATTACAAATAACAAAAAGTAAAAACAGAACTTAATTAATTTCACTACACTTTTTACCAACAAAATTACATCACCATTTACTAATCACTATAATAAAAAAAATATATAAGAAAATAAAAAATTGGACAATTGTACAGTCCTTTTCCTACATACAGTTCCACAAAAGAAACAAAATTGGACATTAAAAATTTCCAACAACAAAACCATAGTATAAAACATTTGGGGTCTACTGACATGAATCATCGTCTGTTCAAAGTCGAACCCGCTAATTAAAACTGGTAATTTCTGCGGGCTAGAGGTTATCTGGGAAAATTTTCTTCTGGGTAATAAAGCAAGAGGGAAGAGAATTGATTAACTTGTCGAAAATCATACGTTTAACAATCTTCTTTTTAGCTGGAATTACACTTCCCTTTTTTGTTTTGAAGTAAAAAGCAGCTTCATTTTCTTCAATTGCTTTATTATTCTTGATGTTCATCTTTGTCATTTGTTTCTTGTCAATGTAATTTTTTTATATTTTTTTTGAAGAATTTTTACAAGAAATTGTTTTTGGACAGAGTGACTCTGTGTTATTATTATACGAGGTAAATATGTGACTTTTTGAGACAGAAAGAAGAAAGAAGTTTAGAGTGCGGAAAGTGAGAAAAAATGATTGAGGTGTGGGGTATATATAGGATGGGAAATGTGTAGGAAATACTTGGACGCCAAGAAATTAAATGGTGAATGAACGATAGTAGGTCCTAAATATGTTCCACAAATCCTTATTAAAGACCGAAATTATTCGGCATAAGTTAAAGACGGATAAGGTTTCTCACACAGTATGCAAGTTGGGGGGAAAAGTTGAGGGCAAATGAAGCCTCCCATTTGCATATTGTGAAAGGGACGCTATCTGTCTTCAGCTTGTGACGGATAGTGCCCGTCTTTAGTGAGACGAGCTGATATATTTGGGATTAGAGTACAAGTCGTGCTAGATCAAATTCCAAAGTCTATAAGGATTGTTGAACACGAGTTACATTTCGTTACAAGCTGAACGTAGAAATATAGATAGAATATATATGATTTATTTAAGACCAAATGTAACCAAAACAATTTTTTAAGTTGTAAGACAAATGGTCACATTTGTTGTTAAAATGACGACATTTGACTCGTCTTCATGCTTGTGACAAAAAATGTTCATTTTCAATAAGAATTGGTGTTTTAAAGGAAGGTAAAAAGATTGTGAGGACCGTTTTAAATTGAGTCCACTCTCAGATTATATTATAATAGTGGTAAAAATGAAAGGAGATTGTGAGACGTCTTAAGTTAACATCGTCTTAAACAAAAGCTACTCAAAATTTGTACTTCTGTTTTAATTTTTTAATATAGGTTTTCTAACAATTTAGACCATTTTTATCTTTATTTTCTTTTATTTCCGTTTAACGGTTATTTTTATTTTAGAGCGACTTAATGTTTTGAATGGTTGATGAGATAAATGACGAAGAAATCAATATAAGTGTAAGAGAAAATAGACAAGAAACAGAGAGAACTATACAATTCCAAATGGTTGATGAGATGAAAAAGAAATAATAATTTAAAATAAGTGTGAGAGAAAATAGTCAAGAGATAGAGAGAATTATATATATATATAACTCGTTACTAAAAACATTTTTTAGGAGAATTTGGAGAAATTGGTGGCCAGAAGGAGGAACAATAACAAAGTCCCTGGTAAGAGGTTTCAAAGCTCTCTTAACTCCTTTCATTTATACACTCCCGACCTGTTCCATTTTTAATTGTTTCTTTTTCTTTCCAAAACTTATTTCAAATTAATTGTTTAATTCTTTCGGTGTGATAAGTGAATAACTTCTAATATTCTAACTATACCACTAGTTCACTACCTCTATTAAAATAATTTCTTCCTAAAAAGAGAATATTAAAAATACACTGGAGGGAGTACAATCTATCCATTATCGAAACACATCTTCCTGAGCATAGAAAAAGTCGAATACATCTTACTACTTTCACTGTTCAAATGAATAGTTTACACTTACTTTGTTTTACGAGAGGAAATAAAGCAAGTGAACTGAGGGAGTAATATATTAGGGTATGATTATTGACAAGATTCACCAGAGTCTTAAGACTCTGTGACATCAACTTTCTACTAACTTTTCTTATTATTTTATTATTTTATTATTTCGACCTATCTCAAACTTAACTCAAACTCTATACGTTATCAGTCAAAATCAGTTCGAACTCTATTTTTCGGTTAAAAAAAAGGTTTGGGACTCATATTATAACTTGATGATAGCACGATAAAGTACGATGGACCAACTTAATTCAAAAAGGTAGTGAAAAAAAGGTTGGATTTAGTCAAATTCTTGTATTAAAGTGAGAAACCTTGACTACTTTTCTTGCATATACCACAAATTCTTATTTAAGACAAAGATATCCGTCTTAAGCTTAAGACGAATACCATATTCTCTCACAAAATACTCATCAAGGGTGAGTGGAAAGCACATGGGGGTGCCCACCTTGTCCCCTCTACCCATTTCCTCTCACAAAATACCCGTTGGAAGATCCGACCCGTCTTAAACAAGACCTACTGTGCATATATTAATGAACTCTTAAATTTGACTAGATCATAGTATGTTGTTGTAGCAAACCGCGTTATCCATAGCAAACGCCTCGCACCAAACGTAAGATTTGTTTGTTTGTTCACTTTGTGGGGACACCTTTTATGCTTGATGGTAGTGTGCAGGACAAGGTAGGTAGGGAATCAAATATTGTAGATTTCATGTAATATTATTTCTACAATCATTGGTAAAAATTACAAAGCATTTACCACGTGACTTCAATATTACCTTTGGTTTCACTCAAACTCTCAAATGCATTACTTAATTACTTATCTTGGTAGGATGGTAGCACTCGATCAAATACCAATCTAAAAAGTGGTTTTATAGGAAAGTTAAAAACATGTATTTCGTATAACCTCTCTCTCTTAATTTAACTAGATTTAGTGTTTGTACTCAATAGTGTCTTATTTTTAACCATACTGATAAAAATTTAGGTTATTTCAAGTGAGAAGAGTAATTAGTTATTGTAAGATAACTAATGACTTTGAAGATAAGTGTGGTGGACTATGTGATTTAATTTCAATTAATTAGTTTCTAATTTTAATTTGTCTTTTGTATGATTATTGTATTACTCCCTTTGTCCTGGTCAATTCTTGTCCTATTCTTTTTTAGGGTGTCTTGGTCAGTTATTGTCCGTTCTATATTTGAAAGGTTTTTTATGAATAATTTGATCAACCAATGGAACTATTGTCCGCTTGTCATCCACTAAGTTGAAACACGAATTGTCCCTCACTCTTTTCTTGATCTTTGTGCCAAAATAAAAGGACAACAAAATAGCGGGATGGATGAAGTATATACTCCCTCCTTTCTAATGAACTGTTTACACTTCCAATTTGCACAAATAACCAAGTGAGGAGAGAGGTGATTAAAGTATGATATAAAACTCAATATTTTTTGGGTTTCCCATGCTAAACTTTCATAAACCTGAAATTTTTTGTGGGACATTTTCCACCAAATTCAAATACAACCAAAAAATATTTGAGGGTGAAATGTTTCCCTTTCAAATTGAAATAACCTAATGGTATGTTTGGGAACCTTGAATTGAAATTGAATTGGAATTGAATTTTGGAATTGAGACATTTTAAGTGTTTAAGAACGCTAAGAATTTGGAATTGGAATTGGACTCAATTCCTTAACAATTCCAAGCTAGTTAAAATTTGGGTCTCTTAAATTCCTACCATATAGTAGTCATTTCAATTCCAACACTACTTTTTTTATGCATTGTTTTTCCAATCGCAATTATTTTCCGTCACTATTTATTTTTTTGGTGATTTTGACCCATACACGCCCCGCCCAATTCCAATTTCAATTCCATGAGTTTCCCAAACGGGATTGAGGAATTGAAATCCGGAATTGATTTCCAAGTGATCTCCAAACAAATTTTTGGAATTAGATTTGGAATTGAATTCAAACATTTTGATTTCTACAATTCAAATCATGAAAATGAAATCAATTCCGCGTTACCAAACGCTCCATAAAGAATTACCCTTATAAAATGGTTAAATACAACATTTACTCCTAAAATCCAAACATTAAATTTCTTACAACTTCATTATAAGTCTCATAACAATAAATGCTTAAACTATTTAATGCCTCCCTACATATCGCCTTTGAATCCACCAAGAAAATCCAATGCCTACATTGCAGCCATGGCAGCAGTAGCAGTAGCAATAGAAGCTGCAACAACAGCAATGACAGCAGCGGTGGCTGCCTAGACGGCAACATCAACAGCAGTGGCAGCTGCAACTGCACTCGATGAAGAAACAGAAGAAGGAGGAGGAGGAGGAAGAGGAGTAATGATCGAGGATACTACATACAATACAAGAAGAAGAGCAAGAAGTTGCAACAATAATGATCGAAGACATTACAACACATGAGGAACGAGCAGTCGCTGAAGTAAGACCAATCCCTTTTAAATATAGGCTGAGTAACAAAACAAGGAGGACACTTGCACAAATGATGTTACTCGGATATAGAAAAAATAAACTCAAACATGGTTTCTTGATAAAATTGAGTCGAGAGTTTAACATTTCAAGGATGACAATTCACAAATACTGGACTAAGGTGAAAAAGCAAATCGATGAGGGAAAATTAGTGGCACTGGATAAGGCATACAAAGGCAGCAAAAAACGAGTCATTGTTGACTTGGAAATGGTACGATCCATCCCTTTGTATAAAAGAACAAGTGTTAGGTCTCTTGCATTTGACATGAACCTTAACCTATCCACCGTGCATAGACTTATTAAGAAAGGAAAAATAAGGTCACACTCAAATGCAACTAAGCCACAATTAACCGAAGCAAACAAGATGGCAAGGATGAAATGGGTGTTAGGCAAAATTAGTAACATTAGTTTAGGACATAATCTAAAATTTGATTAAATGTATGATGTCATACATATAGATGAAAAATGGTTTTTTATGAGTCGGCCTTCTCAAAAATTTTACGTACTACAAAATGAAGAAGACCCCCATAGATCATGTTCCTCTAAGACCCGTATGACTAAAGTTATGTTCCTGGGAGCGTCGGCAAGACCTAGAATAACCGATGGAGTTGTTACTTTTGATGAAAAAAAATTGGGATTTTCTCATTCAGTTGCATTGTCCCAGCAAAAAGGTCTAGCAAGCACCGAAGTAGAGGGCTCTTGAAACTAAACCAGTCGATCGTATCACAAGAGCAATAGTTAAAACATGCATTATAAAGAATATTCTACCAGCCATTAAGGCAAAATGGCTAGACGGAATGGGCAGAAAAATATTCATACAACAAGATAATGCGAGACCTCACAATATACCAAATGACCCCGACTTTAAAAGGGCAGCTACAGATGACAGTTGGGATATATAACTCATATTCCAACCCCCAGCCGCCCCAACCTCAACATCTTAGACCTAGGACATTTCAGAAGTATCCAAACATTTCAACATGAAAAAGCACCAAGATCGGGTGTGCAGTTAGCAGATGCAATTTTACGGTCATATGAAGAAATCAACCTAGTTACTTTAAACTACACATGGTTGACGTTCTGCTTTTAGATAATTGCTTTAATAATCAATTATCTTTGCCTATGATTACACTTGTCAATCAAACAACTCTCTTCATCCTTTTTTTTCTTTTCGGATGAATTAGCCTTGTCACTCCTTAGGCATACGTGGATTACTTTCTAATTTTTTTTCAATTTTTTTTTCCTTTTTTTTATAATATCGTGAATAGTAAAACAACGGCATTAGAAGAAAATTTTACGGGTTACTACTAATACGAGTTCCGGCTCATATACTCTTAGTAGGTTCATAAAGTAGAGCCATTTATATACATTTCTAATTTATAAAGTCCGATAGTTCTATTAATATAATATATCTTAAAATTTATTTTATTCGGGGTATTACGGCGGCAGTGAGATCGGCGATGACAACGATGATAAGAGAGGGTGAGATAGTTGGAGAGTGTGAGAGATGGAGGAAGTGTTAGAGAGAGATGGAGAGCAGCATTGAGAGAGCGTGGGAGCGTTGGAAAATGGAGTCTATTGTGTCTTAGAGTTTTCAGAAAATGAGAGGAGTGATTAAGATTAAGCGTAAATTAATTGTAGTTATCAAGAGTAATAGGCCCACAACCCACTTGACTTAAAATTTACCAAAAATAGAAATGTAAACTATCGACTTGTACCCCTTAATTAGGAATGTGTAAACATATGATCGGGACGGAGGGAGTAGTACTCTACCCCTTCATTTTTTTTATAGTCCTCTTCTCTTATGTATCCCAATTTGGTTCATATTTCAAACTCTTTAGTATAATTTGAAAGCCTACTTCATGAGATTGAATATGTTGAATACATATGAAGCCTTGTTTTTCTATTATATAATAAGGCTATAGTTCTATAATTAATAGCATATGTCACTAAGACTTATGTTTACCCCGTCTTAAGTTTAAGATGGATATACATAAAAAAGTTTCCTTATACTTATTAACCAATAACATTCATGTAGTTTGAAAACTTTGATCACTTTATGCTCCCATAATATGAGGAAATTAACAGTAACCGTATTAAACGACCTTACATCCTAACAACTATCGTATACACGATCTCACAAAAGGCACTTCTCATTTTGAAGTGAAATTAATGGATAAGTACATAGTATCTTAATTACGTTTTTTTTTAAATATACTTCATCCCTTCAACTTCACTCTACCACTTTACTTTTTCACGTTTGCCAAGACGTGTTTTACACGCTAAATATCTTTAGATACGTATTTGCAATAATTATAAAAGTTAGATATTTTTAATGTACTCGTAAAGACGAATCAAATAAGATCACACATGAATATATTTTCACTTATATATTGAGAGAAAATTGTGATTATATGCCGACTCATGAATAGTGTGTAAAAGTGAAAGTGGTAGAGTGGAGTTGAAGGGAGGAAGTAACATACAAAGTAAAAATAAGTAAATAAATTGATAGGCTATCGCACACCTAATCAAAGATAAATACCCTAGATACAAATGAATGTAGTAATAGGGGTCGAACACAAGGAGACGGGAGTTGCTAGCAAGTTGTTATGGAGTGAATTCTATAAAAGTCGGTTATCGATTGGTTTGGTTGGGTTTATGAAACAACAATAATAATAAAGGAAGAGTCTAGTGAGTTCGGGTCACACATGCAAATTATGTAAATGCAAGTCTAACTAGGATATTGATAATAACGATAATTGTTTAGGCTAAAGACACCCACTTCTCGATATTAGTGTCAACCATAGATCGGGTCCTAACAAACTCCCGCTATGGCTAGGTCGATCTACTAACACATGCTTAGTCTAATTCAATTCCGTGCCTCTCGACTTATAGAAAGAATTAACGAATTTAATCAAGGATTGTGATCAGTGATCAAAGACTAACAATACAATGCAAGCATGTGATAGAAACAACTATTTGATATCATGACATCTCATTTCAACAATTGCAAACATTATTTATGCATGGCTTCCCTAATTCCCTAGACAAATTAACTACTCTTGCATAATGATGACTAATCTAAAAACAAATGATAAAATAAACATGATAACTAAATAATAATGGAAATGACAAAGGAAATAACAAAACAATACAAGAAATAGAATTACCTCAACAAAGGAAATGAAACTTGGAATTGAAAAATACAATGGAACCAATTAACTTGCAAATGAACTTGTAATATAAATTGAAATACTTAAAAGGAATTATTTGTAACAACTAATGGAAACTAAACTATTCTAAACCTAATCTAATGACTAATGATATGTAAAAGAGTGTTTTTAGAGTGTAGAATGATGTACAAGATGATAAAACAAGGTGCCTCTAAGTGTCGAGGTCCCTCTCCTTTATATAGGAAGAGAGACTTGAAACGTATGCATTCACATAGCCCAAACCCCGATCGGGGTTTCACTAACCTGGCTACAATTGCTTAATTACTCCATTAAATGCTTGAGGAATCCTATCCTATGCCTTTAAGCTCCTTAATTCTCCGGTTATTTGCATAGTTTGGAATCCAATGAGCATCCAAAGAGCATCCCTATGTTGAGTTGTGAACTCCTTAAGTTGGGCTTCATTTTGGTTTCTCATTTGTACACCAAACTATTTTACAAGTCCTCATGCTTGGGCTTGTCATTTCTCATAGTATCCTTCTATTGTCCATCTTGCTTTCATTTTAGCTTAGTGAACTTTGATGCTTGCTAATGTGCTAGGAAAAGGCCTCTAAATGCTTAGATTCCTACAAAATGTAATAAACACAAGCAATACACCTAGAACACATAATTAGCTCACAAATATACTAAACAAAGTATAATAATCAAATAAACCGAGCTAAACTAGGGAGTTAAACTATATATAAAATGAACTCATCATAAATCGTATTTCCATATACTACAAACATGTTATGACCTTGAAAGAGAATAAAAGATAAAATAAAGCACTCGGATTCAAGGTGGTTTACTAATTATATGCTACGTCTAGACCTGGCAAACGGGTCAATCGGGTCAGGTTCGGGTCGGGCCGGTGATGAAGTTAAAAGTCGTCACAACCAAATCAAACAAACGCTCAAATAGTAGTATGACATCGAACACAAGGACAGCGGGGGTTACTTACTTAGCTAATTCAAATCGAAGTTTAGCCTAGAAAGAAAAAAGTTTGATTGATAACTAACAGGAATCAAGATGATGAAAAAGTAGACTAATTAAATCGATTAAAAGAAATTTAGGGTGCTCGGGTTCATCTAAGTAGGAAGAGGGAGATGCAAGAGTCAACAAGGATAATAGTGAAAATACAATATTAAGTCCTAATCGAAAACATTTCGATCAAGGGTTCTACTTAAGTCTAGATCGACGAGCTTTCACAATCATCCAACTAAAATTTATCATGAACATGGCATAAAACACCACATTTTTAACTTTCGATTCAAGGATAGCATAAAAAAAAAAGGAAATATTCAAATTTTCATTCAAACAATTCATCAAACACTTAGCATGCATGAACAAGAATATAAGTCAATCACCCAAATCCCAACATCAACAACCCGTTATCACCCCCTCTTATCTACCTAAGATCCCCTAGACCCCATAAGGGAGTCTACCAACTCATACTAATAGTAATAAAAGTAATTATATTGAACAACAAAGCAAACAAGCAAGAAAACATAATATTCAAGTAATTATTCAACTAATTAAAACAATAATGAAAGTGGAATAAGATTAAAAGAAGGTATAGAGAAGAAAATGAACTAACAAGCAATAAAGATGAGAACTTGAATTGAATACAAGAAGAATTTCTTCAATCCCTTGATTACAACCCAATAACACTATAGTTCAACTCTCATTACCGAAAATTAAGACTAGATTAAGGAAATATTCAAGTTTTCTTATGAAAGGATTAAGCTAAGTAGAAGATCTAATTTCTAGGGTTTCGTGTCCTTACAATTTTCTGAAAACGCCTAGTATACACCTGAGTATTAATGAGGTCTTGAAGGCAAGAAAGCTGAAAAAAGACAAGTCGCGGCTGCCAACCGATAGACCAGCCGCCTGTCCGCCGGCCGTCTAACAGCTTGTGTGGACTCTAAGAGCTTCAAGAAAAGTTGGTCGGTCGACCGGCCGCCTTCTGCCCGACCGGGTGAAAACCCGTAGTAAGTTTATGGCCAAATGTGGTGTATGAGGGATCTCAGCAGGTGGACCGGTCGCTTGACCGGCTGAAAACCCGTTGTAAGTTGATGTAGAATATTTGTATTGTGGATCTTAGCCAGCCAACCGTTTGGGACCCCCCTTACTCCGTGTTTCTGGCTTCACTTGCCTTGAGGGATTCTCAGTCGGTGGACCAGCCGCCGGCCGAACCGCTGGGAACCCTTACCCTGCCTTTCCTCCCTTCTTTTCATCCAATAGTTAAACAATGTCAGTGCCTTTTGTACAATTCCCTCTAATCGTCTCGAATAGCTGTAATAGGCGATCGAACAGGATAAAATAGACAAATGGAGAAATAATACACACAAGTAGACTCGAAATGCAATAATATGCTAAAAATGGATGAAGATAAAGGGGAATAATCGATACAAAATAGGGTTATATCAGTCGGTTCGGTTTGGTCAGTTCGGGTCTCTCACTGATTTTGGGTTAATTTGGGTCGGGTCAAGGCATTTTGGGTTTTCAGGTATGTTTCGGGTTTGTTGTCGGGTCTGTTATAGGTCAATCAGGTCGAATTATTTCAGGTCGGGTCATTTTCGGGTCAATGAATATGAGAGAAAAATCCAATTTCAATCTTTTTGGTTCAATTAGAGTTATGTTTTGTCGGGTCATTTTCAGGTTGGGTGGTTTCGGATTGGGTCATTTTCGGGTTGGGTCAGCTACAGGTGAATAAAGCTCGAGTCATGTTCGAGTCGGGTTAGGTCAAATTGGGTTTCGAGTCACATTCAGGTGTTGTAGTTCGGATCTCGGCTGAGCCTTTTCGGGTTGGGGTGGTGTGAGTGTGTGACCTTGTGATAAATGACAAAGGAGCTTTGTAGGTGTTGTCAAAGTTGAGGGAGGCGGTTAACGGAATCAAGGTGACAGAGTAAAGTAGTAAGGTCATGTAAAGGATGAGTGGAAATGTATAAGGGTATACGTGAGGATTACAAAGAATATAAATGTAAAAGTGAGAAACCTTAAAAACATAAGGCTACAGACGAGAATAACCCGTAATAATAATAATAATGATAATGATAATGATAATGATTATGATAATAATAATTAAATAATATCGGATTTAGAGAAATGAACTTTCTCTCTCTAAAACTATTTTCTCTGTATTTCCTTCACCATTGACGATTTCTTCTGCTACAATGAAGAGATGGAGAGGTCGCCCAACTAAGTTCAACACACCATTGGCTTCCTCTTGCTCTGAGGATCATTCTCATGGTAATTTTGTAGGTATTTCTGATAGTTCGTTCAAAACCCATGAACCATCTTCTCGTAATTTTAGCTTGAATGATATAATTGTTGATGCGATTCAATGCTCTGGTAGTAAATCTAGGAATGCTACTCCTAAGAAATTGTCTTCTGTTCCTGTTTCTGTTACTTCTGGCACCATCATTGTTACTCCAGCTCTCATTTCTGATTCCTCTGTTGTTTTGAATAAACATTCGACTAAGTTTGTTGCGAGTCCTAGCCTTAGCCCTTATTCCTATTGGTTCAGATTAACCCAGTATTCTGGTGAATTCTGATGCTGAGAGATTGAGTACTATTAAGGATAATGTGGCTCCTGTCCCTATCTCTCCAGCTCTTGATACTGGCTTGGGTAATGAAGAAAGGAATATGGGGAAGAAATGGTCTGACATTGTGAAACCCAAAAACCAAGTTGGAATGAATTTATTCTTTTATGAGGAATGTAAAAACTCCATTGACATTGAGGTGGGATTGGATGATTTCCAAGATGAATTGAAAATATGGCAATATACTCTTATGGGCCATGTAATTGGTTTGAAGCCATCCTTGAAATAGATGGAGGATCTTGTGGGGAAAAACTGGAGTGGATTTGCTAAACCCATCGTTCAATACTTCAAGAAAGGATGGTTTAGTTTTAGATTCACTTCTGAAATGGAGATGAACAATGTTCTCAAACATGGTCCTTGGAGGATTAATAATAATTCCTTGATTCTCAAGCAATGGACTCCTTCCTTTTCTACTGTCATGGAGAAGGTTTCTGTCTTACCTATTTGGGTGCTCTTTCCTGATTTGGACCCTTATCTATGGTCCAGTAATGTGCTAAGCAAACTGGCAAGCAAAGTTGGGAGACCCATGTTTGAAGACTTGAATACTACTTGTAAGGCAAAGATTTCTTTTGCCAGGGTAATGGTGGAAACTGATATATCTGCTCTTTTACCTTCTTCTGTTGGTCTAACTACTCCTTTTGGGCCTTCTGAACAGAGGATTGAATATGAATGGATCCCATTTTATTGTAAAACCTGTGGGAAAATGGGACATCAGGATAAGACTTGTAAGAAGAATAGGCCAAAACCTGCTCCAAAACCACAGCCTGTGGATCCCAATACTGGCTGTGAACCTTGCTTGCTAGGTGGTACCTCAGCAGCAGACATCTTGGGAGTGATTGTTCCTGTAGTTACTCCAAATTTGTCTGTTACTGTAATGCATCAAGAATGCAGCAAGAGGGATAAAGATGAGGGCTACTCAAATAGCCTTGAAGAGAGTATCTCCACCTGAACCTGCAGGAGTTGTTATATCCAACAGTTTTGCTTCTCTAATGGACCAGGAAGAAAGTTTGCCTGATGGAAAGTTGGAAGATCTCTTACCTTCTGGATCCTTGTCACTAGGTGGTACCTCAGTAGGTAATGAAGAGGGTTGTTTAGGTACTGATGTGTCTGCTCATGATGTAACAACCCGAAAAGTACCCTATTTTTCTAGTAAAATATCTTACGGATACTTTTCAGCAAACTTAAGTTTTAAAATAGAATTTATTGTTTCAAGTTGAATTTTGAAATTCCGAGTTCGTATTTGGAATTTCTGGGAGATTCCATGAGAATCCCGTTTTTAAGTCAACTTTGACTTTCGTTGACTTTTTCCGACTCGCCTTGTAATTTTGAAGACCGAAATTTTATTTAAAAAAAATAATATTTTTAATTTATTTTTATTATGATTTATTTGGATTTATGAAAATTTAATATAATTATTTTGAATTTATTTGGAATTAAAGAATAACTTTTACGGTTTTAACACGAACGTCATTTAACTATTCCCGAGTCATCTAAAATCCCGAAACAAACCCGAAACCCGACTTTGGCATGAGTCGCACGCCCATGTCATCTTTTTCCACTCACTTTAGGATATTTTCATTCTTTTTATTAAACTAATAATAATATCTTAGATATTTATAACTTTATCGATCCGTCAACGAAAATTACGCAAATCGTTTACAAAACAGACCCGATTCTTCTAACATCACACGGCTCCTTTGTCCTCTAATAGGGCTAGATATTTTCCTTTCTTTTCATTAATATAACATAATATCTAGATATTTGATTTAATTAACTTAATATCTCATTAATTATCTTATTATAATAATAAAACCCGAGTCAATTCCGTAACAACAATTTCAAAACCCGACTCCATTTTTCCCTATAATTACACGGCACTCCCACCCCACTTTACTCACTAACTACCTTTTCATTTTACAATAAATCAACTTAAGATCAAATTAATACTTTCTTTAATCGTTCTTCATCGTTCTTCGTCGTTCTTCATCGTTCTTCGTCGTTCTTGAGCAAAATCGTCATAAAACCTGCATTTCTTATTCAAATCCGTCCTAACTTATATTTCTAGAATCTCCTCTTCGCTCTCCATCTTCAAGTACGGTTTATTTTCAATTTCGACAAAATCGTTTTCAACACTTTAATTATGGAAAATCAAGTTTTAATTCTAACAATATTATTCTTGTCATTTCTTATAGGGGAAGATTTTGAAGACGAGTTTGGTGACTCGTATATTTTGGGTGAAGATTAGTAGACGGGTTTCTTTACTTCTTATTTTGGTGCTACTTGATTTTGCTAGCTAAGGTAACAATTCCGATTTACTCGACGAATTAATGTCACAAATCTTTTGTTTTAGTTCATATTATTGTTACTTATGATTTTTAGTTAGTAACATGCTAAGTAGTTGTTATTATCATGTTTTATGAATTTATAGCATGTTTGGTGTTCTTGACATATTAGTATGATTTATTTATAACCATGATTTTTGTATGATGATGGTTGAATTGGATGTTAAAATGGTTGTTGATTAATTAAAATATGTTAGAAATAATTTGGTGTGATTGGTGGTGGTGGCCGAATAAGATGGCCGGAAAAACCAGCCCAAACCGGCCGGTTCAGGCCCGGTTCAGGCCGGTCCAGCCCGGTCTGGATTTGGTCCGGTTATGGTCCTTGGGTCTTGTGTCGATACTTGTTTGTTTTGTTGTTGTTTTGACGGGTTTTAAATATGTTAAGC
>JAIUZE010008306.1:0-14783 GCA_022085475.1 Heliosperma pusillum | reverse complement strand
CCTCTTATGTACAACTTAATCTCATATCAATATATACAACATCTCACTAGAAATCACAATATACTTAGAAACTTTAGAAGTTTATATAGAACTTTTGTAGCTTGAACTCGACATTTCTAAGGTAGAAATTTTGAGTCTCATACGGTTTTAAGGGTACTTGACTATTATACTAGTAAATCAATAGTTGAGTGATTCAAGGGATAGTCTAGGTGCAACTTATAGGAGGGTTTCTACTCTTGGAGCTTTTGGAAATTCATCATAAATCATCTAGCTCAAGAACAAGTACGAGAAGGTGTCTTGTACTTGTGCCCATACTCGTTTGAAACTCAATGTGAGGAACACTTTTCTTTCTCTATTTCGATTTATATAGTTAGCGTGCACTAGATCTTGAAAGCTTATTAAAATGTTAATTAGCATTACTTAAGAAATGTCTTAAGTGTAGGTATATGAACCTATCAGTTATCATGTGGTGGTTTGGTTAATGTAGCGTTGTGGAGTGGTGGTGGTTCATGGTTGTGAGAATGATCATTAATGGAGGAGGAGGCAGTAGACTTAAATAAAAAAATGTGACCCACTTAATAGTTGACCGGATTATAGAGCTTACAAATTTCTCCGGTGTAATAAAAGAAAAGGAAAATAGCAGTATGTTTTATTTGGAGTTAAACTGGAGTTCTGAATATTACGAGTAAAAGACCATCAGTTC
Source organism: Heliosperma pusillum (assembly GCA_022085475.1). Taxonomy (NCBI): domain Eukaryota; kingdom Viridiplantae; phylum Streptophyta; class Magnoliopsida; order Caryophyllales; family Caryophyllaceae; genus Heliosperma; species Heliosperma pusillum. The sequence continues at coordinate 14,080 of JAIUZE010008306.1, read as the reverse complement.
GGATTATTCTTATTAAATAACCCTTAATTATTTTTTTTGGATGAACCACGCTACCATTTCAATTGTAGTATAACTGGTAGTGTAGTTTATGAACTTTATATTAAAGTTTTCGAATTTTATTTTAAAAGTTATCATTCTTATTATAAAGTTTCTAAGCTCGTTCAGTTAAACATTAAGGTCAAAACATTACGATATAATTAAAAAAAACTAAACATTTAAGCACAAACTAAATTTGAGCTTTAACGTTAAAAAAAATTAAAATATAAATTACACACTTAAAAAAGGTCGGAACAAAAAAACATGTAAGCTTAGATAGATTTAGAAAAGTTGTACAATCCTACTGTATAGCTAGAGGTATAATCCTATGTGTGCATTAATTTGGGCGTGTGGCCGTAGTGTGTGAGATACTCCCTTCGGTTTTTAATGACAATCTCACTTCTTGAATATATGTGAGGATTATATGTTAATAAAGTTGGAACATCAATAAGATATTGAGGGAGTATCACTTTCGAATGCATTACTTATTAATTATTGTTGGTGTTGGCATATTGGTAAAAATTGTACATGTGGTAAATTTATAAATAAAAAGTGGTATGTTACATGATTTGATTTGATATTAAAAAAATATCATTGAAAAATCAAAATCCATCTTCAGCTGAATATCTCTCACAAAGAGCAATTCGAGGGCAAGTGGGAGAGGAAATGTGAACGGTTACAAGCTGAAAACGGTCACAAACGAGATATTCTTTTTAATACTTCCTCCAATTTTCTAAGATCTTCCACATTTCCTTAAACGGCAAATTCACAGAGATCTTTAACTTTCCTTACTTGTCTATCGTCATTTGTGGTTACAATTATAAGAGGAGGAATGAATTATGAGAGCTTAACTTTTATTTATCAGAAGGATACATTTTATATAGACTTCTATAACCTAAGTATTTAACAACTATGGATGTAACAACCCGTAATTTGAAAGACCGAAATTATATTTGAAAAATAATAAATTTATTTTATTTTAATTTATTAAGATTTATTTGAATTTATGATAATTTAATATAATTATTTTGAATTTATTCGGAATTAAAGAGAAGGTTTTACGGTTTAACCCCGAACGTCATTTAACTATTCCCGAGTCAACTTAAGTCCCGAAACAAACCCGAAACCCGACTCTTGCTTGAGTCACACGCCCCATGTCACCTTTTTCCCGTCATATTAGATCTTTTGATTAAACTAATAATAATATCTAGGATATTTGTAACTTTATCGATCTGTCAGTTTAAATTGCGCAAATCGCTTAAAAACAGACCCGATTACTCCTACTCCACCCGCCTCTTTTCCCCCTCTTAGGATTAGATATTTTCTTTCTTTTGATTACAATAACATAATATCTAAATAATATCTAGATATTTGATTAAATTAACTTAATATCTAATAATATCTAAACAATTACCATAATATAATTATAAAACCCGAGTCAATCCCGTAACTACAATTTCAAAACCCGACTCCATTATTCCTCTATAATTACACGGCACACCCTCCCCCATTACTCACTAACTATCTTTTCATTTTACAATAAATCAACTTAATATCTAATTAATACCTTCTTTAATATAATCATAATCGTTCTTCGTGTTATTGATCGTTCTTGATCGTTCTTGAGCAAAATCGTCACAAAACCTTCGTTACTTGTTCAAATCCGTCCTAATTTATATTTCTAGAGTCTCCTCTTCGCTCTTCATCTCCATGTACGTTTTATTTTCAATTCCGACAAAATCGTTTTCAACACTTTAATTGTTGAAATCAAGTTTTAATTCTAATAATGTTATTTTTGTCATTTCTTATAGGAGAAGATTATGAAGACGAGCTTGGTGACTCGTATATTTTAGAAGAAGATTAGTAGACGGGTTTCTTAGGTCTTATTTTGGTGCTATTTGATTTTGTGCTAGCTAAGGTAACGATTCCGAGTTACTCGACGAATTAATGTTACATACTTTTGTTTTTGTTTATATTATTGTTATTTACGGTTTTAATTAGTAACATGATAAGTTGTTATTTTTATTATGTTGTATGAATTTTTAACATGGTTAGTGTTCTTGACATATTTGGATGATTTGTTCATAATCATGATTTTTGTATGAATGATGGTTAAATTGGTTGTTAAAATGGATGTTTGTTAATTAAAACATGTTAGAAATAATTAGGGGTTGTTTGTTGGTGGGGCCGTGTAAGGTGGCTGGAAAACCGAACCAAACCAGGCCGGTTCAGGCCGGTTCAGGCCCGGTCCAGGCCGGTCTGGATTGGTCCGTGGTTGGCCCTTTGGGCTTGTGTCGATACTTGATTGTTTTGTTGTTGTTTTGACGGGCTTTAAATATGTTAAGCATGCGGGAAATATTAAGAAACGGTTTTTTAGAAAAGTCGACCAAAACAGCCCAAACCAGGCCCGTGGGCCCAGTCCAGGCCCGGTTCTTTCTCGGCCCAAAACAGCCTGTGAGCCCTCTTTAGACTTGTGACGGTTTTTGAGTTTATCGTTATTATTATATCGTGTTATGTAATATTTAGCAAGTGGGAAATTTTAATAAGTAAATTATTTAATTAAAAGGTTTTTCATAATATTATTATTTCTCACATGTTAGAAATTATAACATAAGATTTTAGTTTAATTTGATATCCTTTAAGTCAAGCGGGTTTGGTAAGAATTAATAATTCATATGTTAGAAATTAGAATGAAATAACATGAAATGATTATGATATTCTTATGTTCAAGCCTAAATGGCTAAGACTATGTTTCTAGCCGGTTTGACCAAACGGGTTTGGTCAAACTAAGATCTAGTCAGCCCCGTTTTGACTGATGACCCGTCGCGGGACTCGGGTCGGGGATTTGTCTTCAAGTAAGGTTTTATTTGATAAATGAATGAATGAGCCTTAGTAGATATGAGGCTATATGATATTTGAATATGATTTATATGCAATTAGTCACATGATAGGAAGTTTTTCCCGTGACTGTTTAATTGTATGATATAGGTCGTGTTGACTAAGTACTCATAGAGAATTATGATTATATGGCGTCTTGACCATTCTAATTCTAAATGAGCACCTTGGACCATGACATTGATAGGCCTTACTATCTTTAACGAGTATATGTTCACTTGTTGATAGCTTTTGTGTTCCCGGCTTGGTGGGTTTATATCCAAGTCGGGGCATGGCGCCTAATTGCTTCCACTTTGGGAATGGAGCCAGCTTAAGTACTAGCCAACTCTGCTTAGGGGGTCGCCTAGTAGAGATTCTCATGTACTTTTGGTCATGGGACGGGGAATGGAATAGCTGTTGTCGCTAGGTATGATCAGTCTAGGACTAGGATGTTTTCCTACCTTGTGGTATAGCCTCGAGTTACAGAAGTCGACTATTGGCCGTACTAAGAACTTATGCCTGTTTCTAGAAGTATTGGTCTTTCATGTTTGATGATTCTATGAATCTTAGAAGGTGAGATGCAAGCCGGCTAAGGTTGATAGAGTTTGGATTAACGGTTGTTAACTGATTCACATGATATTATGTTTGATTAGGGTTTGAGTGTATCCTGGCCATGTTAACGGTAACCTCTGAGCTAGCATACCACTTCCCTACCTCGTGGTAATGTTTGTTAAAACCTATTCACATGATAGTTTTGCATAGTAGTCTAGCCTTCATATGTTAGGTTTATATGTTAGTTATTTGTTTCATAACCTGAAAACATATCGTATATTTTTAAGGTTTTGTATTTTCCAAGAATACATCTCTTTTATGTGATTCATGTTTTATTAAACTCGACATTTCGTGGCTGGGAGAACTCGGAGTTACTCCCCACTGACTGTGGCTTCCGTGTTTATATTTAATGCGGTTGGCAGGTTTGTGATGCATACTTGGGTACATTGACGAGCTAGCGAGCGAAGTATTTACCCTTGACCTATATTCGGTTCTTAGGATTGTATATTATTATACACTCTTTTATTTCCGTATTTATACGGGAGATATGTCTCCCGTTTTTGATATTTCATATGTATAATATTATTTTCTTTTTGTTATGAACTTTTTATTTAAGACACCTTTGTTATGATGAATATATTTAATAGTAGGTTCCGGTTTTAAAAATTTACCGATTTTCACTAAAGTGAACCTATTAGAAACGTATTCTCATCTTTTATTTATTTAAATTACTTGTTTTATTTTTCCGCAAATTTGAAGGTGTCACAGTTGGTATCAGAGCATTTTTGCTCCCGACGCATGTTTGTGTACCCTAGTATAAATAACTTGACCTTAATAAAATAATAAACTTGTGAGATAGAATGGTAGGAGGGGTAGATTAGGTTTTATGTTGTAGTCTATTTGTTTATGCTAATTGTTAGGAGTAACTTAATTTGTTTTGTTTCTTATGAAGATGGTTGGACCTCGTGTAGAAGAGATCGTTGTTAGTGCCAACCAAGTCCCTCCTCATAGAGAAGACAATTGCCAAGAAGGCTGTGCTTGGGTGGCTAGCCAAATTGCTAGGAGCAATATTACGCCTTATGGTGGTGAGCCGGACCCTACCGAGCTCTCGGAATGGTTTCGAGAGATGGAGAACCAATTCGACTATTACCAAGTCCTTGAAGAGGACAAGGTAAGGATTGCTTAGTTCTTCCTGGTAAGGGAGGCAGACTACTGGTGGTCTATTTCCAATCCCACCGCTATCCTTGAAATCAATTTCGAGTGGGAACGTTTCAAGTCTCTTGTTGAGGACCGATTTTACCCCATGAAGCTCAAGCAGCAAAGACTCAGAGAATTCATCGATTTCAAGCAAGGTGATTTGATGACCCAAGACTTCACCACTCAATTCAACCGGCTTGCTCGTTTTGCGCTAGGACTCATCAAGGATGATGAAGATAGAGCTTTTTACTATCGTAATAAGCTTAGTGCTTTGCTCCAAAGCAAAGTAAGGAGGAGCTCTACATCTTTCGGAGAATTGTATGGCGATGCCCTTAGGGCCGAGGACTCCATGAAGGCCTTTAGTGATGGGACGAAGATGAAGAGTCCATCTCCTTTTCCCTCTTTCAATCCAAGGTCAAACTTCCATGACAAAAGACCTTTCTCTCCCTCTTCCTCTAATGCCTATGCTAACCAGAAATGTTTCCATGCTCCCCCTCAAGCTCAAGCTCGAAGTCGATTTTGTGACGGTTGTAGGAAACCCTTTCACCCGGGAGTAGGATGCTATGATAGGCCTCTCTTTTGCTTTTTCTGCAAGAAGCCTGGACACCTCATTCGTGAATGTCCCGATCGTCAGACTTCCGCAACCGGTGCCAAAGCTAAAGGATCCAGCTATGTACTCCGTCGAGCCGAAGTCGATGCCCCGAAGATAGTGTCTGGTAGTTTCACTTCCTTAAATCAACCTCGTTTTTCTTTTTCACCTTCGCTCTTTTTCATCTTATCGTAGTCTTTAGTGACGCTTCCTAATGTTCCTTGTATCATGTTCTTTTATCCCTACTCTCTTGAGAGGTAGTTTTTCTTATTAGCTAGCGTAAGGGTTAGTAGGTGTGTCTTGAAGAAGTTTCGAATATGGTACCTAACCATCCTATTAAGCTAGTTTCATGTTTAGATGATTATAAGGATTTAAGGATAAACTTAGGATGAAACTCTCCTAGAGGTTTTAGACTATGAAAGCTTAATGTTGCAATATCGTTTTGAGGATCGAAATAATCATAATGATAGTTGGTAGTAGTGGTTAAGAATTTTAGTGATTCTTTAAGTGTTACTTTGGAATTTGTGGTCTTTAAATGTTGGACCCTAACAGGAATAATTACCTTGTGGAATTTTGGATTTGGATGACCAAACTTGAGGAATATTGTTATAAGCGAAAACCGATGTATTGAGAGTTTGAAGGAGCTAAATAAATTGATTTACAGTCGCATTGCCCTATAATTGGCAAAAGTTAAGTGAAATGAGATTGGGTGACTAATCTCTTTTGAGGATTTGTGTTTTAACTTTTGAAGATGAGAAAGTTCATTGTTAATAGCTTAGGATAATGAATTTTGGAATAAATTGGATCAAAGGATTTCATAGTACGCCTCTTTTACGGGGTGGTGGTGGTTGTAGCATTTCTTGTTTTTCCTTCCCTAATTAGAAATATTTTGGATGGTGGTTTCCAATAAGAGTTTTGATGGAGCTAAGAAGATTAGAGTTTCCGTAATGAAATCTTTCAATGGTTGGTTTTAGTTTATGAAGTTTACCGTACCCGATGGACCCTAGAAGAGTGTTAATTGAATTTGAATAATTGGTAGTTGTTTTACTCGATGTGTCATGCTTATAATATTTGGGTAGGATCTGATGATTGAAAAATGTTGAGGATCTATTCACTCTCTTGAGTAATAGATTCTGGTGAGTTGTGTTTGTCGAGTCCACGTCGACATTTGAATTTTCATAGATGGAAGATAGTATTGTGGTTCATTCCTCTCTCTTCCCTCAAATTGATCCTTAGTCAATCCGCTACCTTTCAATCCTTTCCCTTTTTAGTTTTTTTTTAATCGTTTGGGCGTACCTCCTATTATCACGATATGTGATTTCGATTTTCGAGTCGCTCTACGTTCGTGTAATGTCTTCTTATTGTGTTTCTATCCTTGAGAAACTTTCAAAATCTCCTTCTTTCTTCCCTCTTTCTATTCGATTTATTCTTTCGAATATTCCGTTCCTTCTATCGAATATCATCTCTAATAGATAGATTATTAGAAGCTTTAGTTAGAAATTTTAAGCGTAGATAGTGGAGTTATTACCTTTACTATAAAATTTTTGAACTAAAAGCTTTTGGAAATGTTTGATGATTTCAAGTATTTTACCGTCAAGGAGTGTTAAGACTTGTTATTGGAGACGTTCGATAACTAGTTTTCTCATTTGTTGATGCGAAAATGTATATTTTAAGTCTTTGACTTGGGACGTCGATGTTCTTGACTGCAGACGAGAACCTTCCGCCCCGTTGATAAGATCCTGTATTTTTATTACAAATATATTTTTAAAAGGTTTGAAATAGACCTACATATATGTCACATTCCTTCTTCTAAGTTTCGAGGACGAAACTTTTTAAAAGGAGGGGTGATTGTAACAACCCGTAATTTGAAAAACGGAAATTATATTTGAAAAATAATAAATTTATTGGGTCCTGATTTTCGCAGTACACATTTTACTTATCTTAGTACACATATGACAATTATACCCTTCACATTTCCCCTCTCATTTTCCCTCTCTAACTTCTTTCTAATATACTCTCTATAATAATAATAATAATAATAAATAATAATTTCACATTTCCATTCTCCCTTAATTTAATACCACATATCGTTTCCGGCTCATGTTGTCGATGGCGGATTGTTTCGCGGGCAGAACGTCGAGCGTTGAGTCGTGGTGCAGTAGTCGCCGGCAGTACGAACTTTGTCGGCCGACCAGACTGCCGACGTTTGGTGTGAGTGGGACAAGGTGGTGCGTGGTGGTTGGGTGGTATTTAATTTGTTGTTGTTGTGCGTGAAAAGCATAACATAAATCCCATCAATTTGACTACACTACAGCACCCCATGGAAGCAATTCGTTGCCGTTTAACAGCTTCAATTCCATGAGTATTCTTGATTGATTGATTAGACTATCAATTGACTTCCATAGAATAAGGTTGGCTTCCTTTTTTTTATTTGGCTCATGTCTTTCTCTTTCTGTCTGGCCAAACGACGAGATTCTGGCGAGACAACGTCGTGCTCGTTGCCGGCGGTGAACTACTACTAAACCACCGCATCCCACAACAATACTAATAATTAACTTCAAACAAACCCTAACTAAAAAAATACGAAAGTATAATGATGATTCAATTAATTAGATAATGGATAATAATTAACTATTGAATTAAATATAACAATTTATAATTAAAAAAATTGAAAAAGATTGAAAGAGATTAATAATTGAGCAATAGAGAGAAGGTAGAGACTAGAGATAATTAAGTTTGAAGATTTTTAGTAAAGGGTAGTAAATGGAAAGTTAGATGCAAAATGTACTAAAAAGAGTAAAATACGTACTGCGAAAATAAACTCCGAATTTATTTTATTTTAATTTATTAATATTTATTTGAATTTATGATAATTTAATATAATTATTTTGAGTTTATTCGGAATTAAAGAGAAGGTTTTACGGTTTAACCCCGAACGTCATTTAACTATTCCCGAGTCAAATTAAGTCCCGAAACAAACCCGAAACCCGACTCTTGCATGAGTCACACGCCCCATGTCACCTTTTTCCACTCATATTAGATCTTTTGATTAAACTAATAATAATATCTAGGATATTTGTAACTTTATCGATCTGTCAGTTTAAATTGCGCAAATCGCTTAAAAACATACCCGATTACTCCTACTCCACCCGCCTCTTTTCCCCCTCTTAGCATTAGATATTTTCTTTCTTTTGATTACAATAACATAATATCTAAATAATATCTAGATATTTGATTAAATTAACTTAATATCTAATAATATCTAAACAATTACCATAAAATAATTATAAAACCCGAGTCAATCCCGTAACAACAATTTCAAAACCCGACTCCATTATTCCTCTATAATTACACGGCACACCCTCCCCCATTACTCACTAACTATCTTTTCATTTTACAATAAATCAACTTAATATCTAATTAATACCTTCTTTAATATAATCATAATCGTTCTTCGTGTTCTTGATCGTTCTTGATCGTTCTTGAGCAAAATCGTCACAAAACCGTCGTTACTTGTTCAAATTCGTCCTAATTTATATTTCTAGAGTCTCCTCTCCGCTCTTCATCTCCATGTACGTTTTATTTTCAATTCCGACAAAATCGTTTTCAACACTTTAATTGTTGAAATCAAGTTTTAATTCTAATAATGTTATTTTTGTCATTTCTTATAGGAGAAGATTATGAACACGAGCTTGGTGACTCGTATATTTTAGAAGAAGATTAGTAGACGGGTTTCTTAGGTCTTATTTTGGTGCTATTTGATTTTGTGCTAGCTAAGGTAACGATTCCGAGTTACTCGACGAATTAATGTTACATACTTTTGTTTTTGTTTATATTATTGTTATTTACGGTTTTAATTAGTAACATGATAAGTTGTTATTTTTATTATGTTGTATGAATTTTTAACATGGTTAGTGTTCTTGACATATTTGGATGATTTGTTCATAATCATGATTTTTGTATGAATGATGGTTAAATTGGTTGTTAAAATGGATGTTTGTTAATTAAAACATGTTAGAAATAATTAGGGGGTTGTTTGTTGGTGGGGCCGTGTAAGGTGGCTGGAAAACCGACCCAAACCAGGCCGGTTCAGGCCGGTTCAGGCCCGGTCCAGGCCGGTCTGGATTGGTCCGTGGTTGGCCCTTTGGGCTTGTGTCGATACTTGATTGTTTTGTTGTTGTTTTGACGGGTTTTAAATATGTTAAGCATGCGGGAAATATTAAGAAACGGTTTTTTAGAAAAGTCGACCAAAACAGCCCAAACCAGGCCCGTGGGCCCAGTCCAGGCCCGGTTCTTTCTCGGCCCAAAACAGCCCGTGAGCCCTCTTTAGACTTGTGACGGTTTTTGAGTTTATCGTTATTATTATATCGTGTTATGTAATATTTAGCAAGTGGGAAATTTTAATAAGTAAATTATTTAATTAAAAGGTTTTTCATAATATTATTATTTCTCATATGTTAGAAATTATAACATAAGATTTTAGTTTAATTTGATATCCTTTAAGTCAAGCGGGTTTGGTAAGAATTAATAATTCATATGTTAGAAATTAGAATGAAATAGCATGAAATGATTATGATATTCTTATGTTCAAGCCTAAATGGCTAAGTCTCTGTTTCTAGCCGGTTTGACCAAACGGGTTTGGTCAAACTAAGATCTAGTCAGCCCCGTTTTGACTGATGACCCGTCGCGGGACTCGGGTCGGGGATTTGTCTTCAAGTAAGGTTTTATTTGATAAAGGAATGAATGAGCCTTAGTAGATATGAGGCTATATGATATTTGAATATGATTTATATGCAATTAGTCACATGATAGGAAGTTTTTCCCGTGACTTTTTAATTGTATGATATATGTCGTGTTGACTAAGTACCCATAGAGAATTATGAGTATATGGCGTCTAGACCATTCTAATTCTAAATGAGTATCTTGACCATGACATGGATAGGCTTACTATCTTTTAACGAGTATATGTTCACTTGTTGATAGCTTTTGTGTCCCGGCTTGGTGGGTTTATATCCAAGTCGGGAATGGCGCCAAATTATTCCACGTTGGGAATGGAGCCAAGCTTAAGTACTAGCCACTCTGATTGGGGGTCGCCTAGTAGAGATTATCATGGTAACTTTGGTCATGAAGACGGGGACTGGCTTGCTGTTGTCCAGGTCTGATCAGTCTAGGACTAGGTGTTTCATCCCTTGTGGTAAGCCGAGTTACAGAAGTCGATATTGGCCGTACTAAGAACTTATGCCTGTTTCTAGAGGTATTGGTCTTTCATGTTTGATGATTCTATGAATCTTAGAAGGTGAGATGCAAGCCGGCTAAGGTTGATAGAGTTTGGATTACCGGTTGTTAACTGATTCACATGATATCTTGTATGATTAGGGTTGAGTGTATCATGGCCATGTTTTAAAGGTAACCTCTGAGCTAGAATACCAGCTTCCCTACCTCGTGGTATAGGTTGTTAACTTATTCACATGATAGCTTGCATGAGTATCTTAACCTTCATATGTTAGGTTATATGTTAGTTATTTGTTTCATAACATGAAAAGCATATCGTATATGTTAAGGTTTTGTATTTTCCATATACATCTCTTTTAGGTTATTCATGTTTTATTAAACTCGACATTTCGTGGCTGGGAGAACTCGGAGTTACTCCCCACTGACTGTGGCTTCCGTGTTTATATTTAATGCGGTTGGCAGGTTTGTGATGCATACTTGGGTACATTGACGAGCTAGCGAGTGAAGTATTACCTTGGACCTATATTCGGTTCTTAGGATTGTATTATATTATACACTCTTTTATTTCCGTATTTATACGGGCGATATGTCTCCCGTTTTGGATATCTAAGGGGATAATATTATTTCCTTTTTGATTATGAACCTGTTTAGTTAAAGACACCTTGGTATGATGAATATATATTTGAATAGTAGGTTCCGGTTTTAAAATTTAACGATTTTCACACAGTGAACATTTAGAAACGTTTCTATCTTTATTTATTTAAATTACTGTTATCTTTCTCGTCAATTTGAGGGGTGTACAGTTGGTATCAGAGCAATTTTTGGCTCCCGACGTGTTGTGTGACCTCGTATAAAAACTTGACCGTACGATTAAATAAATAACAACTTGATGAGATTATAGAATGGTAGGATGGGTAGATTAGGTTTTATGTTGTAGTCTATTTGTTTATGCTAATTGTTAGGAGTAACTTAATTTGTTTTGTTTCTTATGAAGATGGTTGGACCTCGTGTAGAAGAGATCGTTGTTAGTGCCAACCAAGTCCCTCCTCATAGAGAAGACAATTGCCAAGAAGGCTGTGCTTGGGTGGCTAGCCAAATTGCTAGGAGCAATATTACGCCTTATGGTGGTGAGCCGGACCCTACCGAGCTCTCGGAATGGTTTCGAGAGATGGAGAACCAATTCGACTATTACCAAGTCCTTGAAGAGGACAAGGTAAGGATTGCTTAGTTCTTCCTGGTAAGGGAGGCAGACTACTGGTGGTCTATTTCCAATCCCACCGCTATCCTTGAAATCAATTTCGAGTGGGAACGTTTCAAGTCTCTTGTTGAGGACCGATTTTACCCCATGAAGCTCAAGCAGCAAAGACTCAGAGAATTCATCGATTTCAAGCAAGGTGATTTGATGACCCAAGACTTCACCACTCAATTCAACAAGCTTGCTCGCTTTGCGCCAGGACTCATCAAGGATGATGAAGATCGAGCTTTTTACTATCGTAATAAGCTTAGTGCTTTGCTCCAAAGCAAAGTAAGGAGGAGCTCTACATCTTTCGGAGAATTGTATGGCGATGCCCTTAGGGCCGAGGACTCCATGAAGGCCTTTAGTGATGGGACGAAGATGAAGAGTCCATCTCCTTTTCCCTCTTTCAATCCAAGGTCAAACTTCCATGACAAAAGACCTTTCTCTCCCTCTTCCTCTAATGCCTATGCTAACCAGAAATGTTTCCATGCTCCCCCTCAAGCTCAAGCTCGAAGTCGATTTTGTGACGGTTGTAGGAAACCCTTTCACCCGGGAGTAGGATGCTATGATAGGCCTCTCTTTTGCTTTTTCTGCAAGAAGCCTGGACACCTCATTCGTGAATGTCCCGATCGTCAGACTTCCGCAACCGGTGCCAAAGCTAAAGGATCCAGCTATGTACTCCGTCGAGCCGAAGTCGATGCCCCGAAGATAGTGTCTGGTAGTTTCACTTCCTTAAATCAACCTCGTTTTTCTTTTTCACCTTCGCTCTTTTTCATCTTATCGTAGTCTTTAGTGACGCTTCCTAATGTTCCTTGTATCATGTTCTTTTATCCCTACTCTCTTGAGAGGTAGTTTTTCTTATTAGCTAGCGTAAGGGTTAGTAGGTGTGTCTTGAAGAAGTTTCGAATATGGTACCTAACCATCCTATTAAGCTAGTTTCATGTTTAGATGATTATAAGGATTTAAGGATAAACTTAGGATGAAACTCTCCTAGAGGTTTTAGACTATGAAAGCTTAATGTTGCAATATCGTTTTGAGGATCGAAATAATCATAATGATAGTTGGTAGTAGTGGTTAAGAATTTTAGTGATTCTTTAAGTGTTACTTTGGAATTTGTGGTCTTTAAATGTTGGACCCTAACAGGAATAATTACCTTGTGGAATTTTGGATTTGGATGACCAAACTTGAGGAATATTGTTATAAGCGAAAACCGATGTATTGAGAGTTTGAAGGAGCTAAATAAATTGATTTACAGTCGCATTGCCCTATAATTGGCAAAAGTTAAGTGAAATGAGATTGGGTGACTAATCTCTTTTGAGGATTTGTGTTTTAACTTTTGAAGATGAGAAAGTTCATTGTTAATAACTTAGGATAATGAATTTTGGAATAAATTGGATCAAAGGATTTCATAGTAAGCCTCTTTTACCTTGTGGTTGTTAGCAGTCTTGTTTTCCCTAATTATAAATATTTTGATGGTGGTTTCCAATAAGAGTTTTGATGGAGCTAAGAAGATTAGAGTTCGTAATGAATCTTTCATGGTTGGTTAGTTATGAAGTTTACCGTACCGATGGACCCTAGAAGATTTTAATTGAATTTGAATAATTGGGAGTTGTTACTCGATGTGTCATGCTTATGAAATATTTTGGTAGGAATCTGATGATTGAAAATGTTGAGGATATATTGCACTCTCTTGAGGAATAGATTCTGGTGGAGTTAGTGTTGTCGAGTCACGATCGACATTTGAATTTTCATAGATGGAAGATAGTATTGTGGTTCATTCCTCTCTCTTCCCTCAAATTGATCCTTAGTCAATCCGCTACCTTTCAATCCTTTCCCTTTTTAGTTTTTTTTTAATCGTTTGGGCGTACCTCCTATTATCACGATATGTGATTTCGATTTTCGAGTCGCTCTACGTTCGTGTAATGTCTTCTTATTGTGTTTCTATCCTTGAGAAACTTTCAAAATCTCCTTCTTTCTTCCCTCTTTCTATTCGATTTATTCTTTCGAATATTCCGTTCCTTCTATCGAATATCATCTCTAATAGATAGATTATTAGAAGCTTTAGTTAGAAATTTTAGGCATAGATAGTAGAGTTATTACCTTTACTATTAGAATTTTTGAACTAAAAGCTTTTGGAAATGTTTGATGACTTCAAGTAGTTTTACCGTCAAGGAGTGTTGAGACTCGTTATTGGAGACGTTCGATAACTAGTTTTATCATTTGTTGATGCGAAAATGTATCTTTTAAAGTCTTTGACTTGGGACGTCGATGTTCTTAACAGCTGACGAGAACCTTCCGCCCCATTGATAAGACCCTATATTTTTATTACAAGTATATTTTTAAAGGTTTGAAATAGACCTACA
>JAIUZE010008305.1:0-51141 GCA_022085475.1 Heliosperma pusillum | reverse complement strand
ACAAAATAGTACGAAATATATTACTTTCTAATAAAAGCGCATAAGAAATTAAACTAGAACGAAATATTATAATAGTTCTCTTATGAGTTTCGCCTTCATCTCTTCCATTTCCGGAGTTAAAGACGGACAATCCATTAGTTTGCTAAGTATTGACCAATTAAGCTCCTTCTCTTTTACCCTTACTTGCATTTCTTTGACCCTTACTTTCTCTGCATCTATGGCCAGCCTTTTTGCGTCATTATACTTATCAGCAGTCATATTAAAATTTAAATTCTTAACGATGTTACTGAAATGACTCACCTCTTCAATAACAGTTTTCATCTTTCCCTTACCTTTCTTAGCCGCCTCTCTACCAATTGGACGATTATTAGACGCACATTCATCCTCTATAGAGCAAGCAGGAGAGAATGTTCCATCATTAAGCCTAGTTCTCTTACCACTACTGCCGGTTTCAGGTGTAGAGACATTTGTAGGAGTAGTTGGATCTTCTTCTTGAGCTCTCTTCCCCGGATTGCCGGCATATGGAGCAATTAATTCTTGCCATTTTCTATGTTGTTTTAACATGCGCCAAGCATGTTCGTAGTTGAATTTTGTCTTGTGTAACTTATGAGCCATTTGAATGACATCATCTTCTGACATCCCACTTGACTTCTTTCGATAAGCTTCTGCAATGCAACCACCCTATGCCATTACGGCTTTGCATATACGACGCATTCTGCAACTAAGGGAATTAACATTCTTTTGTTTAAGTTTATGTGGGTTGGCAAGACGAGCTTCTTCATAAAACATTTCAACTTTTGCCCAAACTGCTTCTCTCTTTTGGTTAGTGCCAACAATACTATCTTCAGAGACTTTCATAAATGACGAAATCAAAGCCTCATCCTCATCATTAGTAAAATGTACACTCCCACCCGATAATTGCTCATTGTTGTAATCGTCATCTAATTCTTCAACTTGAATATTACTTTGACGAATATTTTGGTAATTTGGAGGTGTTTGAGAAGAAAATGGGAGGTAATTATTTTCTTGTGAAAAAATATTTTGACTCAAAGGTAAATTATTAATATTAATATTTTGTCGATATGGTGGCCGTTGCGGTGGACGATTAGAATAAACTTGTTGAAATGGATTACTATTATATTGCGGAGAGGGATATGGAATTTGAGGGGGATATGGAATTTGAGGGGATATGGAATTTGTGTGTGTGACGAATTTTGTCGGAGATATGAATTTTGTGGAGGCAATGAATTTTGTGGTATAATACTACTATGAGTTTGTTGAAATTCATTCCACAATTCTAATACTCTAAGATCGGGAACTTCATTAGGTGGTATTGAATTATTTGGCTCCATAAAATAGATAAATATGAGAGAATAATAATAAGTATGTGAAATTAGAAAATATAGTAAGATAAGTTAAGAGGAATAGATGAGAAATTGTAAAAATTTAACAACTACTTATAGCAATATGACAATATAAAAAAAATTGATCAGACTAAAAATAATAGCCGTTTGCAAATTTTTAGCCGTTGTTGAAATTAGCCGTTGAAATAGCTTCAGTTGGGAAATTAATTGAAAGTATCACATTGGGAATTGTTGTCATATCATTAAAATAACATAATAATTCAGACTAGGCCCACAACTTGGCCATCAATTTTGTCTTCGGTGTAGAGATGGTCATCACCATCAATTTGGGCCATTTGGCAAGTGATGATGGATATTTTGTAAAGTGACCATCACTTTTCACTTTTTGACATTAATTATACCAAAGTGATGGGCGATGCAAATGGTCTTAGACCATCCGCATCCATCATCACATATTTTCCATCACTTTACTCTTTTTCATCATTTCTCTATCCTAATCACCTATCCACCTCACCTTTTCTCCCATCACCAAATTATACTCATTTTCTCCCACATCAATTTAACCATCAAGTTTTTCTCTTTCTTACTTTATCCTACCCCACACATTTTTTACTTAACAAAAACCTAACATTAACACATTAACTTCATTTTTATAATTGTTTAATTTAATTAATAATCATAATTAGTTAATAACCGTAATTATTAATTACACATTTAAAAAAAGAGAAAACGTTTTTCATTAAAAAATTGAAGACATTACAACTTCTAACACAATAATACATAACATAAGAAGAAACTTTGAGTACAACTTGTCGATTTAAATACTAGAATTTGCAGCACCAAACTGTTGCCAAATATGATCAACTAGATTTTTTTTTAATGACAAGTGCGTGTTTCTAGAACGCAAATTATCGCGATTTACTATATATCTATCAATTTCAAGCTGATATCCCGCTCCGTATTGTGCTTCTTGAACTTGTGAATTGAGATTCTCATACTCTGAATAATATGCATAATTTGCGTAAGTATCACGTTCATCTTCCACTATCATGTTATGTAGTATAATACATGTCGTCATTACCTTATTCAACATGGACTCTTTCCATGTTAAAGCTGGTTTTCGAATAACTGCAAATCGTGTCTGAAGTACTCCAAAAGCACGTTCCACATCCTTCATTGCCGCCTCTTGTCTTTCAGCAAGCAACTTATCCTTAGGTGTTTGTGGAAGAGAAATAGATGGTATAAAAGTTGACCATTGAGGATATATGTCGTCGGTCAAATAATAACCCGTGTCAAACTATTGACCATTAACGGTATAATTAACCCGAGGAGCTCGCCCATTTAATACATCATCAAAAACAGGTGACCGTTGTAACACATTTATATCATTACACGATCCAGGTACACCAAAAAATGAATGTCATATCCATAAATCCTGCGACGCAACAGCTTCCAGTATCACAGTCGCTTCTCCACTTCGTCCTTGAAACTGGCCTCTCCAAGCCTTAGGACAATTTTTCCACTTCCAATGCATGCAGTCAATACTTCCTAACATGCCTGGGAATCCTCTATATGCTCCAACCTGTAGAAGTCTTTGAAGATCCTGAACATTTGGACGCCTTAGATTCTCATCCCCAAATTGATGAATAACAGCTTCAAGAAATCTAACTAGAACCTTCCTTGCTGTTGATTCTCCAAGCCTCAAGTTCTCGTCCACTCTATCAGCAGCCTCTCCATATGCTAAGAGACGAAGTGCTGCTGTGCACTTAATTAATGGTGACAGACTCAACCTACCTGTAGCATCAGGTTTATGTTGAAAGTGCGTATCATAAGCTCCTACACCCTCTACAATACGCATGAACAAAGGTTTGCGCATTCGAAACCTACGTCTAAACATGTTTGGAGGGTAAACTGGGTTTTCAGAGAAATAATCGTTAAAGAGACGGTCATGGCCTTCCTCTCGGTTTCTCTCAATATATGTTCTTTCTTTATTATTTGACATATAATTTACCAATATAAGCGGTATTACATTATTTGCCATATAATTTATCATATACCTGACTACTTCGTATGTTGCAGCTCTTTTTTGCATTCGCCTCTCCTGCCTAGCATTCTCTTCGGAAGAGGTTGATGACGAGGAAGATGCTGGTGGTGGTGAGCCTGAGGGAGAAAGAGGAAATGAACTCGAGGACCACATTTTTTGGTTAAATATGAGAATAGTTTAGATTTAGTTGAGTGATTTATGTGATAGTGAGGGTGACCGCTTTATTTAAAGAAAATTAATGAGGATAAGATAAGGTTTTATCTTGACAGTGTAAGATTTTCTTTGGACATATGTCGATAATGTAAGATTTTATGTGGATAAGAGATAAGATAAGGTTTTGTGTGGATAAAGAGTTATATTTCTAGATCTTTATTTTATAACATAGATATAATTATTATTATACAAATAAATACATAAAATTTAATATATTACATTACAAGACAGTATCTTACACCATAGAAATACATAACTTTATAATAAAAGTGCATAATATAAACTAAACTACTACGAAATACATTACTTTCTAATAAAAGTGCACAATATAAATTAAAATAGTACGAAATATATTACTTTCTAATAAAAGCGCATAAGAAATTAAACTAGAACGAAATATTATAATAGTTCTCTTATGAGTTTCGCCTTCATCTCTTCCATTTCCGGAGTTAAAGACGGACAATCCATTAGTTTGCTAAGTATTGACCAATTAAGCTCCTTCTCTTTTACCCTTACTTGCATTTCTTTGACCCTTACTTTCTCTGCATCTATGGCCAGCCTTTTTGCGTCATTATACTTATCAGCAGTCATATTAAAATTTAAATTCTTAACGATGTTACTGAAATGACTCACCTCTTCAATAACAGTTTTCATCTTTCCCTTACCTTTCTTAGCCGCCTCTCTACCAATTGGACGATTATTAGACGCACATTCATCCTCTATAGAGCAAGCAGGAGAGAATGTTCCATCATTAAGCCTAGTTCTCTTACCACTACTGCCGGTTTCAGGTGTAGAGACATTTGTAGGAGTAGTTGGATCTTCTTCTTGAGCTCTCTTCCCCGGATTGCCGGCATATGGAGCAATTAATTCTTGCCATTTTCTATGTTGTTTTAACATGCGCCAAGCATGTTCGTAGTTGAATTTTGTCTTGTGTAACTTATGAGCCATTTGAATGACATCATCTTCTGACATCCCACTTGACTTCTTTCGATAATCTTCTGCAATGCAACCACCCCATGCCATTACGGCTTTGCAAATATGACGCATTCTGCAACTAAGGGAATTAACATTCTTTTGTTTAAGTTTATGTGGGTTGGCAAGACGAGCTTCTTCATAAAACATTTCAACTTTTGCCCAAACTGCTTCTCTCTTTTGGTTAGTGCCAACAATACTATCTTCAGAGACTTTCATAAATGACGAAATCAAAGCCTCATCCTCATCATTAGTAAAATGTACACTCCCACCCGATGTTTGCTCATTGTTGTAATCGTCATCTAATTCTTCAATTTGAATATTACTTTGACGAATATTTTGGTAATTTGGAGGTGTTTGAGAAGAAAATGGGAGGTAATTATTTTCTTGTGAAGAAATATTTTGACTCAAAGGTAAATTATTAATATTAATATTTTGTCGATATGGTGGCCGTTGCGGTGGACGATTAGAATAAACTTGTTGAAATGGATTACTATTATATTGCGGAGAGGGATATGGAATTTGAGGGGGATATGGAATTTGTGTGTGTGACGAATTTTGTCGGAGATATGAATTTTGAGGCAATGAATTTTGTGGTATAATACTACTATGAGTTTGTTGAAATTCATTCCACAATTCTAATACTCTAGGATCGGGAA
The DNA here is from genome assembly GCA_022085475.1 of Heliosperma pusillum. Lineage (NCBI taxonomy): Eukaryota > Viridiplantae > Streptophyta > Magnoliopsida > Caryophyllales > Caryophyllaceae > Heliosperma > Heliosperma pusillum. The sequence continues at coordinate 45,889 of JAIUZE010008305.1, read as the reverse complement.
CTTCATTAGGTGGTATTGAATTATTTGGCTCCATAAAATAGATAAATATGAGAGAATAATAATAAGTATGTGAAATTAGAAAATATAGTAAGATGAGTTAAGAGGAATAGATGAGAAATTGTAAAAATTTAACAACTATTTATAGCAATATGACAATATAAAAAAAATTGATCAGACTAAAAATAATAGCCGTTTGCAAATTTTAAGCCGTTTGCAAATTTTTAGCCGTTGTTGAAATTAGCCGTTGAAATAGCTTCAGTTGGGAAATTAATTGAAAGTATCACATTGGGAATTGTTGTCATATCATTAAATTAACATAATAATTCAGACTAGGCCCACAACTTGGCCATCAATTTTGTCTTCGGTGTAGAGATGGTCATCACCATCAATTTGGCAAGTGATGATGGATATTTTGTAAAGTGACCATCACTTTTCACTTTTTGACATTAATTATACCAAAGTGATGGGCGATGCAAATGGTCTTAGGTCTAGTTGTTTCCGTTCTTCATCCACAACCTGGTGATTACATTATTGATTGTTGTGCAGCACCAGTTGGAAAGACACTCGTGCCATCTTTTTTAAATGGCCAAGGTGTGACAAGACTACGGGCAAATGCTCTACTTTGATTTTGGTTAACTAATAACTACTTGGAGTTAGGATTTCTGCTTTATCTTATTCTAATACTCCTATATTAGTTTTCAGTGATATTTGTCGTTGAAATAAATAAAGGCCGACTTTGAACCCTCAAGGAGACTGCTATGGTGCAGAACCTTTATCAATATATCTAATCACTTGTCCATGCTAATCTTCGTCCAGTTTCAGCAAGTTCAGCCAAAAGTGTTGTACTGTCTTCAATTGTCCACATAATTTATTTATTGTCTGTTCTCATTTGAAACTTGTAGTTCCATTCATGTCAGATTAACGGTGTTTATCAAATTTTTACCATATTCTCCATGTGTCGGACTGGGTGTACTCTAGGTTTTCACCTTATGTGAAATGACATATTTATCTAGAAGCCTAAACTTAACTGTAATAATTGATGAAAGGGTCAGATTTGCGTGGAATAGAAGTTTGGGGGATTCTGAAGAGCTCCAAAAATTGCCGAGGAAACTGAGTATGCCCTCCAGAAAGTTAAGAAATAAAATACAACTCTCATGCAAGTGAAAGAGAATGTGACAACCGCGGAGAGAATTGAAGTCCGAAAGGTCATAAATTGTGAAGAGAATGACTTGTCTCATAGTTGGAAATGAATGCCGAGCGGGATTCAAACTATTTATATCGATAGTTACATGTACTTTATTTAGAACGCTTAAATCATAGAGGAGTGTAATATGATGTTGAGATGAATCAATTTCAGTCAGTTTCGGTTTATATGATTCACTATTTACTCATGTCAAAGAAAATAAGTTTGTAATAGCATTTGCAAATGCTTCTTTTGCATAAATAACGTATGATTTTCTCTGTTTAAAATAAATCTTTCACTACACTGTTTATTAAGCCACCAAATGGATTGTGTTTTGGACAGCGTTCAAAAATACGATGAATAATGTAACGTTTAACACAAATTCTCATTGAAGACGGCGTATATCCGTCTTCAATGAAGACAGGTCAAATTTTCTCTCACAAGGACGCAAGTGGGAAGGCAAGTGGGGATCTATTTGGTTCCCCACTTGTGCTCTCACTTGTCTCCTTGTGAGAGAGAATTCGACTCGTTTTCATTGAAAAAGGATAGACCCGTCTTCAATAAGACTTACTGTCGTTTTAATATGTCCAACTTACTTCAACGTAACATTTAGTCAAATTGGGGAATTGCGCGTGCAACAACTATCATAAGTAAAATTTTACAAAGTACACAATCATATAATTTTACTATGTTAATATAAAGAATATAAAAAGAATAAATGTAGCCCTGCAAATTTAGCGATTGATTTTATTAATATTATTTTTATTAGTTAGTTTTAATTTTAGACTTAAATAATATTTTAGTTGATTAGAAACCTTGTAGTATCGATCCGTTATGAGTTCATAATCGAACTCTACACAAAAATCCAAGTGGGTCGACCCAGCATGAGATTTAGGCCTTTTATTATTCACAATCTCAAAACAAGCCCACCATAAACTCATCTCTTTGCTCATAATTTCAGCAACTATTCATCTTTCCCTTCAACCTAAAAATCTCCATTAAAACTCCGTAACTCAAAAAGCTTAAGACGGATGTCATTTGTTAGTTTCTCAACGAAACTTCATGATTTTTACACCACTCTTCTCTTCTTATTCTCCTCTTCCTTTTACTACCATAAAATATCATTTCCTCCAACGTTTTATAAAACCCATATTTTAGATATGATCTTAAGACGGACATAATTTCTTCGTTTCTTAACAGAATTTAATTCTGTTTAGTGTTTCGGAATCCTCCCAACGTCCTCCTTCTTTCTAGATAAGAAAATATTCAACTTTTTAACTTTCTTTTAAGACCAATTTTCCAGAATTTTTGGTTTGAGTTCTTATCATGTTATTTGTCGGTAAAAAGTGGATTTTGAAGATTTGGGTAAAGGAATCCGTCGGTATCGTTAGCTTGCTTGAGGATAGCTTATTTGGAACGCTAAATGAGGTAATGTTGACGGGTTAGTGGTATCACATATTTATGTGTTTTCTATGTGTTTTAGGGTAGTACTTATGAGAAAGACGAGTTAATTATTAGCTATTTACATGAATTAATGTTGTTTCATATTGAAATGTTGATTTATGTTTTATATAACTTCTTATGGTGAAACTTAGTGCTGTTGTGCTAATTCTCCTCTTAGTTGTATGAAAATGAGTTAAAGACACTAATGACGGTTTAATTCATGAATGTTGGATGTGTTGATGCCCATATGTTGTGTGGAATGTTTATTAGTAATGCTTTATGTTGATGTTTGTAAATGAGTTTGATTTTTGGAGGACTTAAGTTGTGAAATTGGCAAAAAAATCGGACACAGTGTCCCTTAACCGGCCGACCGGCCGCCGGCCTAGCCGACCGGCTATAAGCTCTTGTATCAAACTGGTGAAAATTGTGTGTCGTGGCTCCCAGCCGCCTGCCAACCAGCTAGGAACCCTCCATTATCTTCTCTCGTGTGGAACCGGATTTGAGACAGTCGCCGACAGGCCGCCGGCCGCGGATGGGGACCCCTCATCTCCTTGTATTTTTTTTAAGTGCGCTCAGGTTCTTAGCTGGCCGAGCGACCGCCGGCCTAGCCGACTGGCTAGGAGTTCCTGTATCGATTTTGTGAAAGTTTTGGTGGCCTTGGTTGTTAGCCGGCGGCCGGTCTAGCTGACAGGCTAAGTACCCCATGTAGCCCTTCTTTTGCTTTTCTCATATAAACTCATATGTTATGGTTTCTACGGTTAGTTTACGTTATAATCTTACGAAATTACCTTGAATATTTATATAAGGACTATATTGTATCACACATGATTTATTTCAAATGTTTGGTGACGGTTTTGGATGTCTAACTCGTTTAAGTAATTTATGCCTTGAGTAGTCGGTTGAGTCTTGGTTGATTGTCTGGTATTGAACTCTCATTTCCCGTTTTTACCCTTATACTCGTTAGACTTCATGTCGGAGCGATAGAGGTACATCCCTTGTATGTTAGTGGGGATATGACGACGTTGTTGGGAGGCGAACGCAATGCGTTAGATTGACCCAACCGTCAAATGTTGTATCATTGCGAGGTGGTGTCATTGCATGTAGTGTACTAGCTTGACTTTGTTTGAGGTCTCATCTCCGTTGGCCGTACCGCCGGAGTATGGGTACTTATTATTATTCGAACAACCTTTCTCGTTGACCGTACTGCCGGGATTGGTATGCTCATTCTTTGTCCGCCTCTGTCGTTGGCCGTACTGCCGGATTTGGGGTACTCGGCTTCTGTTCTGTCGACTGAGTCTTGGATGTGTGCACGTCTAGCCACATGTCGAATCGCGTACACTTCTTGTCCCGAGAGTCTGGCCTGATTTAGACTACGACCATATTATTATCGTATTCCTACCAGGAGGATTAGAATCTAGAGTCGTCTAGCTCATGAGTATAAAAAGTGTTTATCTTATACGGTTCATGGAAACATTTATCCTCTTACAATGACCTGTCTTGCAACGTACAGATACTAGTACATTTCATTTACCGTGAGAGTATGTTTGTATCGCATGATGGTTTGTTGGATGTATATTGGATGTTTGGATGCCTTGTATTGTCTTGCGTGTCATGTCTCCAACCTCTTAGATTATATGGTTGCTAGCGGTGAGATGCAAGCTGTTAGTAGCGATATAGTTGCCAAGGTGAGTCTTCCATAGTCTCGATAATATGATGAATATGTTTGATTGATTCTCACATGCTTATGACGCTAATATGAGATGTTATAATTAGAATTGGCATGAAACTTATATATGTACGATAATGTATGTTTATATGCATTTTTTATGTTTGTTTTTATGTGATATGGCTGAGAGAACCCCGAGTTACTCCTCACTGACTATGTCATACATGTTTCATGAATGAACAGGTTACAGGTCGGTGTTGAATGATATTTTGACGAGTGAGCTAGCGAGCTTTGTACTTATAGCGATTCACCCTTAGCGTTGTAGAGTTTTATTATCTTATTTGTGTTTTATCAAGGGACCGGGATCCGTTGTATTTATTTAAGTTAGTATAAAAGATTTATTAAACGAAGCTTTATTTTTATAATATATTGACATTCGCGGTTGTGCTTCTAAAAATTTAAAATCTCGCATTTTCCCGCTGCAAATTAGATGTTTACTTTTTTTTATTATCGCAGGGGGTCACAACAAAAATAAATATAGAAAGTATAAGACACCATTGTGTAAGTTGAAAACATTAGTTAAGAAGAATAAACACGTCACTAAAAACGTAATAGAAACAAAATTAATTTTTAAGAGAATATTTGTAATAATACTTTGGTAAGCGTGTAATAATATAATATTTGTAATGATAGGAAAAATATTCCTTTATCTCTAAAAAGATATCGGTGAGGGCCCCATTTTATAAGTTCGCACAGGGCCCCGATATCTCAGGGACGACCCTGAGTGAAATATTCTCTTGTCTTGGAACTCGTGGTTTCTTTCCATTTAAGGGGTTTCCACATTAATGGACCATATTTGATGTATCATCCTTATTTTCTGCAATTGTATTATTCTTTGTATCTTTAGTCTAGGAACTTGTTGAGTGATAATTCCCGTAGTCTAGGAACTTGTTGTAATTCTTGTATATATTGAACACAAGAAAACGAGAAAGGCAATGAACAAAACACATTCATTCACAATCAATTAACTCATACTCTCTTCTTTATGGTATCAGGGCACTAGTTTTCCTCGACCACTGACTAAGCCATTCACGGCCACTGCCTTCGATATCTCACTCGACCAATGTTTATCTCGTCTCAATGGCTGGTGACGATCACGTTGTCAAACCAATCTATTTCCTTTCAAGCCGCGACGATACCACCGCCAAAGTAACACATGTTATTTATGCTCAAAGGTTCTAATTATGAGGAATGGTCGAAAGGTTTCCGCAATGCTTTAGGCGCAAAACGAAAACATAGTTTAATCGACGGATCTCTCGTTAAACCACTAGACACTTCTGCCGCCCTTGACGACTGGAGAACCGTCAATTGCACGGTCATCGCGTGGATTTTTAATACTATTGAGCCCAGCCTGCGCTCTACTATTTCATACCGAGACACCTCTTCCGAATTATGGGCTGATATCAAGTAGCGTTTTTCGGTTCGAAACGAATTCAAAATTTATCAATTATATTCCGACAATTTCGCTTGCAAAAAAATTCCAATGACAATATTATGGAATATTTTGGTCGATTGAAAAAGCTTTGGGATAACGTCAATGATTATGACGCCAAACCCGCTTGTATGTGCTCCGCCTGTGCTGTTCTTATTCGCAATTATCGCAACAAGGCACATGTGCGGTTCTTTCTCATGGGACTCGATCCCTCTTATGCTGCTGCTCATTCCGAGATTTTGGGAACCGAGCCTCTTCCGTCTCTTCACACTGTATATTCTAGATTAATACAGGTAAAAGAAGTACGGAATGTTACCTTGAGGCAATAAGAGGATAATCCCGCAATTGCTTTCGTCGTTCGTGGGGGGAACCATGGTCAATCTTCTCGGCAGCGGTGCACCCACTGCTCCAAACCCGGCCACTTTGAACCACGCTGATGGGAGAAGTACGACTACCCGGAGGGCCGCGGACCACGGCGGGCGAAGAAGCCCACTGATTCAGCCGTCGCGACTATCCCTGCTGCTCCGTCTCGACCAGTCAAAGACAACCGGGTTCATGCCATTTTATGTGAGACTACGTTAGGTGTTAATTCAATCAGGTTGAATATTAAGCGTAAATTAATTTGGTGGGGACTTATCTTTATTTGAGAACTCTAATCCAGTATCTCCTCTTACTGTTAGTTTCCCCAATTGTTCTCACTAGCAAGCAACTCACTCGGGTCGGGTTCATATAAACGACTTCCTATGCTTAGATGATGTTTTATATGTCCCGGGATTCACTTTTAATTTGTTATCCGTCTCTCATCTTTTATCGGCTCAACGTTTAAGCATCCAACTTTCTAACACTCGTCGTGTAATTCAGGACCATACCTTGAAGACGACGATTGGAGTGGGTGGCTTAATTCATGGACTATATCAAATTCCGATGGATGTTACGCGACGTGTTAATGTGATTGCAAGTGGTGATTTCGACCTTTGGCAAATACGTTTGGGACATCCGTCTTTTGAAGTTATGAAGTATTTTCCGCATTTTCATCATAATAACTTCTCTAGTGGGCATTGTGATATTTTTTTTCGAGCCAAACCGACTCAGTCGTCTTTTCCTTTAAGTAATAATAAAGCCGAGACGATTTTTGATTTAATTCATGGTGATGTGTGGGGCCGTATACTTCTAATCAAGCATGTGGGTCACGTTATTTTCTGTCCATTGTTGATGATCATTCCCGTTGTGTTTGGGTTTTTCTCATGAAAATAAAGGATGAAAATGCTCAATTATTACAGGAATTTTTTGCTCTTATCAAACGACAATTCAGCCGGAATATCAAAATTCTTCGCAGTGACAATGGGGCCGAATTTAAGCCTCTTTTTTCTTATTTTTGGGCCCATGGTATCATTCATGAGACATCTATGGCTCGAACTCCGCAACAATATTGAGGATTTGCCTCCGGACAAATCCAATATTGGTTGTATGTGGGCTTTCAAAATTAAACACAAGTCGGATGGTTCTATTGAACGCTTTCGAGCCCGACTGGTTGTTCTTGGGAATCATCAACAAGAGGGTCTTGATTTTCATGAGACTTTTGCTCCGACTGTGAAAATGGTAAATGTATACACCTTTCTCGTCGTTGCCACCATTCGTAATTAGGAGCTTCATCAAATGGACGTTCATAATGCTTTTCTTCATGGCGACTTATCTGAAGACATCTATATGCGTATGCCGCCGGGTTTCAGCTGCGGTGTCTGGCAAGGTTTGTAAACTTCGCAAGTCTCTCTATCTATGGCCTCCGTCAAGCACCTCGTTGTTGGTATGCCAAACTCTCTCAAGCCTTAGTTACCTATGGTTTTTCTATGAGTACCTCCGAAAATTCTTTATTTACTTATCGAAAGGATGACATTGATTTGCACTTACTTGTTTACGTCGATGATTTGGTTATTGCTGGCAATCATACTCCCTTCATTTTGGATTTCAAAGCCTATCTCAGTTCTTGTTTCAAGATGAAGGATTTAGGCAAGCTCAAATATTTTCTCGGGCTCGAGGTTGCCCGTGGTTCATCGGGTTTGTTTCTTTGTCAACGCAAGTATACACTTGATATTTTGTCCGAAACCGATTTACTTGGCTGTAAACCGTTTAGTGTTCCTATGGAGGAAAAACATTGCCTAGCCCTTGCCACGGATCCTTTGTTAGAAAATAGTACAAAATACCGCCGTTTGGTTGGTAAACTTATCTACCTCACTCTCACTCGTCCTAAGCTATGCTATTCTGTTCATATTCTGACCCAATTTATGCAAAAGCCGACTCTTTCTTAATGGGAAGCGGCTTTACGCGTGGTTCGATATTTAAAAGGAAGTCCGGGACAGGGTCTTGTTTTTCGTTGTGCTCAGCCTCTCCACCTTACTGCCTATTGTGGCGCGCATTGGGCAAGCTTCCCCCTTACTCGTCGAACTATTACAGCATATGTTGTTTGTCTTGGTGGGTCTTCTATCTCTTGGAAAACTAAGAAACAAACAACTGTTTCCCGATCCTCTACCGAAGCAGAATACCGAGCGATGGCCTCGGTAACTTGTGAAATCTTGTGGCTTAAGGGTCTCCTTCAAAGTCTTGGTGTATCATCGAATTCTCCAACTCCTTTCCATTGTGATAACCAAATGGCTATTTACATCGCTAACCCTGTTTTTTACGAACGAACGAAACATAATTGTCACTTTATTCGCGATAAAATCCGCCACGGGATAATTTATCCTCGCTGTCTTTGTACTCACTCCCAGCTTGAGGACCTTTTGACGAAAGCTTTAGGTCCTCAACGTTTTAATGCTTTGAAGGACAAGTTGGCCATTTCTAACGTTCATGCTCCAACTTGAAGGGGTTTAATGGACGATATTCGATGTATCATCCTTATTTTCTGCAATTGTATTATTCTTTGTATCTCTATTATTCTTTGTATCTTTAATCTAGGAACTTGTCGAATGATAGTTCCCATAGTCTATATATTGAACACAAGAAAATGAGAAAGGGCAATAAACAAAACACATCCATTCACAATCAATTATCTCATCTTCTCTTCTTTACACATAAAAATATCGTCCGCTTGTTTCTTATTTCCTGTATTTTACTCTACCTTCTTTATTTCTTAGTTCAAACTTTCAATTATTCAGTATAGTATTCTAGCCAGCGTGAAATACTCCCAAAACAGTAGGGAAGTCATCAAATTCTGACATTGACGATTTAAAAACCAAGTGTCATCTTCACCATTCATGATTATGAAGAGTGAGTTAAGCTAGCAGGCATCTACAGCTACACGTACAACCATGAACTTATAGCGACGAACAATTCCATGTTAAAAATAAGAAGCAGCAGAGCTACTGTCCTGTAAATGGACCAAATGCTTATAGCATTCTTATCACAAGCAAACTGTAAGTTTGTTGGCATGTTTCACTCGAGTTTAAAGCTCTAAAAAAAACCCTCCAAACCTCTCTGATATTTACATAAGTTTGCACGCTTTCATAAATTTCATTTTCAAGACTATAACCTTACCTTGACTAAACAATAATTTCAGATGGCGAACGAGAGTTGCATCCTCTTATTACTGCTTTTCTTTTTCCTCCATAAAAGCTTCTTAAACAATCCACTTGACGTTGTAGTTTGTTGTTTCTTGTAGGGAGCAATAGCCAAAGATCCTAGTGCATTGTTACCTGAATTATATTCCTTGGCACTTATGATTTCTTTGGTTTCTGGTGATTGATCAAGTTGGTCAAGTCCATAATCCTCATCGGCTTGCATTTTATCTAATAGAGAGGATCGCTGGCCTGTCAAAGTCGGCACATTTGTTGTGGATTTGTCGGAGATCACGAAATTGTGTGGAGTTGTCATTGCTTTTAATTGCTTGCCTAAATGTAAGATGGTTTCTTGGCACTCAGCTAACTTCTCTGACGCTGCTGATATCTCCCATTCCTGCACATTCCAGATTCAGCAAAATTGCAGAGTTTATTATGATGGATCAACCTGAAGTTTATGATCTGAAATCTACAGTCGTTTAGATACAGCGTATTGTAGTTCTTATTCTTTCTTGGCTATGAATGATGTCATTGCAACTTACAGTCTGAAGTTTCTTTTTGTCAGGACCTGATTGATGACTGGTATCCATCTTTGTCGCACTGCAATCAAAAAATTTATTAACATCAAATGGAAATGGAAGCAGTAAAGACTATACGTAAATGCACAAAAGGTTTTGTTTGGTTCATTGAATAAATGTGACGTACTGTTTACAAGTCTAGCAGGATAAATTACCAAACGGGTCACTGGATCGGACACACATCGGAACAATTTTGGTTAGGCACTATGTTTATGTTATGCACTTTTGTTTCGGGTGTGTGATTGCCAAGTCATATTGACCTTTTGGGTATGGGTCAGTTTGGGTCATGTCGTTCAGGTAAAGTGTTTATGGGTCCGGTTATTCAGTAACACCTCGCCGTCTTTCCTAATACGTTATTCAAATACAACACAAATCAAAGTACTAGTAGCTAACTCAAAATGCAACACAAATTAGATCGCAGATGAGTACCTTTCAAGCTGGACCTGCAAATCAAGGCATTTCACCTCCAACTCCTCACATTGATTCACCTTGCTCATAAGTTCACGTTCTATGGTCACAAAATTTTGATAGGCTTCACGCATGTTACATCTGACTGCCACAAGCTGTACATTGAGATCTTCGATCATCATCACATTACTTTCAAACTGGTCATCTATCTCAGCCTTTGACTCCCTCAAGGCCTGCAATTCTACTTGCAAACATGCTTCTATTTCACTTTCGCTCCTGGTTTCATCCCATCCAAATTGTTTCTTTATTGCGTCTTTCATAATAGACACATCTTGAAGGGAAAAACAATGGTTTATTACCCATTCTAAAGCAAATGTGAGCACCTGAGTGAATGTTTCAAAGTCCGACTTTCCATTCAGTAACTCGTCACATGTTCTGAGAAATTTCTGCAGAACATCACCTAGATCAGAAGTTTTCCACTGAAAAATACGAACAAAGTTCTGCGGATCAAAATCTTCAGACTTCAAATTAATCCCTTCAATAATATCAACTAACTTAGATATCGACATTCTTAATCTAGATTCCAATGGTTGGTTACTCTTTACTTCACTGTCAATAACCCCGGAAACTGGAACCAGCTCTTTTCCTTCACTTTCTGATAAGGAATATCTTCCTGTTTCACTTTTCGACACTGGAGATTTTTCAGCGGGATTATCAATACAGACCAGAGCTAACTTCTCCATCTCAGCAAAATCATCCATGAAATGATTTATGTCTGAGATTGCAACTGATGATTTACATGGCGAAGCCCATGAGCTGGCCCAACTTCCCTTATTATCATCACTCCCAAAATCTGACATCAAAGCCAATGAGAGATCATGTTTGGGAAACTCTGCAAGCTGTGCCTCAACTTGGGATAACTTTGTAGCTGTCTTTACATACATGTTTCTTGAAGTTTGAAGCTCATTAAGATGCTTCTGAAGGGCTTCGCGCAATGAACTGTTCTCGTCCTCTAATGCTAAAATTCTCTCACTCAAAAGATTGGCCTTTTTCTCGGGTGATTCAAGGTAGTTTTTGACTCCGTAGTCTGATAGACTGGCATTTAAGTTGAGTTTTCTCCGTGGCAACATGCCTACTTCACTCTTCATTTTAGCCATAGCGGCAGGACCCGGCAATCGTTTCTGAACAAGAACTCGAAGCCTTTGACATTCCGATTCTAGCTTCGCGATCTTCTTAACATTCTCCAAGTGGTTTTTTTGGGTTGCATCAGCTGTTCGACGATTAAATTCTTTTTCTTCATTCCGAATATCAACCTCTTTCTCGAGTACTCGAACTTCATACCTGAGGGTATTATTGTCTTTCTCCACATTGTTTAGCCTTGTTAATAAGGCATTCACATCGTCTTCTCGCTTAGCAATTTGATGACTTAGATCTTCAATGAGTTGTTCCTTAAGCATAAGCATTTTGCCAAGTTCAGAATTATCCTCACTCAATTGGGCTATGTTTTGGCTCGATTGTTCTAATTTTTGTTCGAAAAACATCTTGTTTTCCTGAAGTTCCTCTGAAGCCTTTAGCAGCACATCATGAATCCTCTGTTCTTGATCTTCTCGAACAAATCTTAGCTGTTGCATACACTCTTTTAGTGCAGAATCGAGATGCCGTGCCCTTTCTTCACAGATATGTCTTTGTTTCACAGCTTCATCCAGCTCTTCCTTTAAGGATAATGATTTTGCTTCTGCTTTCTCCCATCCTGTACAAGTGTAAGATCAATGAGCCCAATTGATAATCGAATATATGTTAAGATGATATGTACAACGTAATGAAACATACTTTCGAAAAAAAATAGCTACGAGTAGGCTGGGCAAAACAGTTTTAACTCAAAATGAATAAATTAAACAAATAATCTTTATAGGCTCATCGACCAAAAAAAACTGAATTGACCGGTACCTAAAATACCACTTAACAACCGAGATAAATGACTTTAATATAGTAAGAGATGTGAAAGGTACGAATTGAGTTGATGAATTCCATTAATCACAATGAATGTTATTTATACCCATGAGACCATGATGACTCGACCTACGTGACCCATTTTGCCACGTGTCCACAAGAGACATATTTATGATGAGGAGTTTTGAACTCAGGTCATGAGTCTCACCTTTTAAACTAATACAAATATAAAAGGAAAGAAGGTAGAGGCAGTGAACCTGCAAGGGCTTCTTTTGCTGTCTTGGCATGCTTATTCACGATTTCATCTTTAGCAGTACATTCAGAAAGGGCGGAAGAAAGCTTGTCACCCAACTCGAGATTGTCCCTCTCGATCTGTGTCTTTTGAGCAAGAAGCGCTTGTATCTAGACAAACAATAAGCTAGAATGTCATGGATATGAAAGTAGACCAGGCTCCTAATGCTTATACAGAGACAACCAAGCTATTAGGATTCCATGGTTTTCTAAGTGATATACGAAGCATATATTAATACCTGTTGCTCATGTTCTTTCGAGACAAGATCCTCTTTCTCAGCAGCCACTAAAGCAGTTTTGTCCGAAGATTTTTTCCTCCAGAGCCATGATTTGTTATCCGTCATCTCAGTACTCCTGAAATTTTTGCAGTGATCTGTAACTTAGAGCTTATCACATTACGGAACAAAAGAATGTTCTTGGTTAGTCATAGAATAACAGTTTTTACTTCACAATTGTACTCAAATGAATCAATGATTAAGGGGATTAAGTGCAAAATAATTGACTTGGTGGTAAGAGGCACGGAAACACTTGTTTTTCATATTTCCGACAATAAAAATTACTCCGTATAAATTTAGTAGCAGATTACTAATGTACTGCTCCTAGTAAATAATGCATCTTTAAAGGCTTATGAAGTCACAGATTACTAATGTAGCCTCCTAGCAGATTATATATGGACTCCAGTATACTATAAACAATCACAAATTCTCATTTGTGACGGACACTATCCGTCACAAGCTTAAGACGGATACCATATTCTCTCACAAAATACCCATCAAGGGTGAGTGGAGAGCACATGGGGGTGCCCACCTTGTCCCCTCTACCCATTTCCTCTCACAAAATACCCGTCGCAAGATCCGATCCGTCGCAAACAAGACCTACTGATAAACAATACACACTCCAGCATACAATAAAGTCACAGATTTACTCTTATGAAGTGTGAAAAACTACAAACCATAGCTCTTTAACTACATAACATTACTTCCGCGGACAATTGTTAGCAATTGGACATGTATATAATCTTTGTTGGTTATATTCCTATAATTGTTTTTGTCAGACTCGACGGGGGTCCACGTGAGGTTGATCGGACGATTGGGGTCATGCAATCGATCTACTCCATGTTATTCAGACTCTTGTTTTAGCGAGTGTTTCAGTTTGGGTCAATTTTTGGCTTCAACTATTCCTAGCCGGGTTCATCTTGTCCATCGGACTCGTGTTTTAGCGAGTGTTTCAGTTTGGGTCAATTTTTGGCAGGTCTACTGACAATACATACACTCATGTCCGATCTTTACCCGGAGACGGCCTTTTCAATTTCGAGCGAAAAATCCTTAAATCGTCTCGTTTTAGCGATTGGTTAAATTAACAATACCGAGTATTTTATTTTATGTCTCTTTCAACTAGTCAAGGCAAATTAATACTTAGATTCTCTCAACTTGAAGTTTTCATTCGCAAAAGTCCTGAACTGCACATATCATTAGAATTAAATTTAAGACGGATAAACCCGCCTTAAATGAGAATTTGCCTAGAACTATAGGTATAGTGTTTAGACTGTTTACTATTTACTGTAATTAGAAGCGCAAGTCAACTACAGTCCGGATTAGGGGTGCTAACGAGCCGAGCCGAGCCCGAGCTTGGCCTTGCTCGGCTTGTGCTCAAGAACCAAAACTCGAGCTCGAGCCGATCTTGAGCTTACCCGAGCTTGAAAAAAATGTGCTCGTAAAAAAGCTTGCGAGCTTTAACGCGAGCTCGAGCCAAACTCGAGCTCAAATCGAGCCTATATATAATTGTTGATTTTTAATTTTTTTTCTTCCAATATTTTCAATAACAAGAGTCGAAAGATATATGTAAAATAATTTGGCAAATAAGTTAGAAATTTGATATATGTAATACAAATATATAATAATGATAAAATATTTTTATAAAATATGAGGAAAATCTTCTCTAATCACACAAATTCGAGCTGCTCGCGAGCTTTTCGAGCCGAGCCGGTGTTTGCTCGGCTTGACTCGTTAAGCTCTCGAGCCGAGTCCGAGCCCGAGCCGAGCTCACACGAGCCGAGCTTTGACCGAGCTTTGACCGAGCCGATCTCGAGTTGCTCGCGAGCTGTCTCGTCTCATTATCACCCCTAGTCCGGATAACATTAAATTAGGAAAACAACACTGAAATATGCTATTTCAGACTACAGTCTCAACTATTGTCAATGCATAATCTGTCAAAATCACTTATACTCCGTATTTGATGATTATTGCAGTCCAATGTTTGTATTTTACTCCACCAATGCATAAAAAATATTTCCAAATAAGTAAACAACAAGTAAAAATATAGGTAAAGTAATCAGAAATACAAAAAAACACAATAAAAGACATATATCAATAATGCATTTTATGCATGTGGCATTAAGCTACATAATAACTTTTGCATGCATGGCAAATTCGCTCCGTACCAATTATTTATTTATTTTTTTATTCTTTGTGAGCGATAAGCCGATAAGGTAAACAAATAATTGAGGCGAAGAGATAAGTTACGGTATATAAAAGAGAATTACAATTATTATTACCTGTAACGTTGAAGTAGGAGTAAATATGTTGCTCAGTGATTAGCAGACTTTTGACAGAAGTACAAGAAAGAAGGAAAAGAATTGGGAAACTTTGAGAGCATTGAATTAAAATGCAGAGAAGAAATAGAGGGAGTAGAAATAAAGGGAGTAAAAATGTAATGCGCCGACACAATAAAAGAGTGGAAAGACTGACAGTAAAAAAAGTAATAATGAAAGGTAAAAGAGTAAAAGAAGAATACGAGGGAAAAGGTATTAAAAAAACAGTAGTGTTGAAAACATGGGACATGAAAGATGATGTATCGAGTACAGTTGTAGAGTTGTCATTAATGGCGATTAAATTGTTAAATAGAGAGAAGAGTAGAATGGCGCAAATAAAGAGAGACAAAAGATGGTGGGTGTAGTGGTTGGTAAAGGGTGCAATAGGAAAGTATAATCATGGTTAAAGTTATAATGTCATTGTCCAACTAGTGTGTCTTTTGCAATGTAGTCTTGTTACTTCTAGGGGAAGATGGGTTAGCTTACACCCTTAAATGTTCGATAGTCGATACCATGATATGAACACTTAGATCAGCTGATAAGAAATTGATCTACTTTTATTAGAGTTTTCGAGTTTAGGCTTTTAGATTGTAATAATGTTAGAATTACTCAACTCGAACCCAAAACAAACCGGATGATACACACAAAAATCAATATATTACATGAGTTATTGTTGACCGAGTATAATTGTAGATGAAACTTTTTAAATCTTTATAATAAATATTAATATCAATAAAAAGCTAGCTTAGAGTAATTCTGTAAACCATGTGTCATCAAGTATATCTATCTAAATCTTATACACTATAATGCGAGCAAGGCGAATGATGATGTAGCTTTCTTTTCTCAAGTAAAAAATATATATAAACCGTCAACATCGTCTTTCTACCTCGTGTACCTAGACCTGGCAAAAGCAACCCACCCAATTGACCCGACCCGAATGACCCGACCCGTGATCTGAAATTAACCCGAACTACAACACCCGCATGTGACCCGAAACCCGATTGGACCCGACCCGACCCGAACATGACCCGATTTTTCTTGACCCGTAACTGACCCGACCCGAAAATAACCCGATTCAAAACCACTTAAACCGAAAATGACCCGACAAAACATAACTTCAATTGAACCAAAAAGACTTAAAATGGTCTTCTGTCTCTTATTCTTTGACCCGAAAATGACCCGAAACGGACCCGGCAACAAACCCGAAACAAGCCCGAAACCCGAACTGACCCGACCCAAACTGGCCCGACCCGAACCCGATCTGATTGACCCGTTTGCCAGGTCTACCTGTACCCAATTTCTCAAAGCTCTATCTCCATTGGCATAAAAACCGTTTAATATACTCATTGATCACCCCACTTGTTGAATAAAAAATACCAAAAATTTTATCTTTATTATCACTGTGTGGTACTATTTGGCACGTATTAAGCTTAAGACGGATAATACCCGTATTAAGTTTAAGACGGATAATACCCGTATTAAGCAAGAGTTATTATTATGACTTATATGCACACAAATGAATTTCAAAAGCAAATAAAAGTTGCATATTATAAACGACCGGTTTTCACGGGCAATGAAACTAGCTTGGTTATTAAACTTATACTTCCTCCCTTTAACTCCACTCTAACACTTTACTTTTTCACGTTTGCCAAGACGTGTTTTACGCACTAAATATCTTTAGATACGTATTTGCAAAAATTATTAAAGTTAGATATTTTTAATGTACTCGTAAAGACGAATCAAATAAGATCACACATGAATATATTTTCACTTATATATTGACAGAAAATTGCAATTAGATGCCGACTCATGAATAGTGTGCAAAAATGAAAGTGGTAGAGTGAAGTTGAAATGACGAAGTATTATGTATAAGGTGTATTAAAAGATTATTTGATTGTTTTATTCAGAGATTATTAAACCAAAATTTCACGGTCCCATACTAGTTTAATCATCACAAATTAATTGTTTTTTTGTCTAAATTTTGGATGGTAAATAAGTTAATTAATTCATATTACACCTAACTTATTAATTACTACTTTTAACATCAAAACAACAATTTTTCCAGTTTTTCAATTAAAAGGTAAACTTGTTATTTTGCCACTATTTACTAAATCCTTCCTTAATTCAGAATGAGATAACAAAAATATAATAGGGAAATTAGTCAAATATTGATCGTAATCAAGGGCGTTATACAATACTCTCTCTTATTATTCAAACAAATGTAACATGGAAGGGAGCACAAGTTTTAAGAAAAGTTGGAAAAATTAAGGGTAGTATTGGAAATGTAGTAGGTTCATTTGCAACTTATTTAAAAGATGGCCACAAAAACAATGGCATTTTGGTGAATAAAGAGGGTATTTTTCTAGCCCAAAAAAGAATGGATAGTTTATTTTGGATGAACCAAATAAGGTAAGTGTTACCTTTGGATTGGATGATAGGAAGTAATATAATTGAGGATGCCTATGGATAAGGTCTAGGTAGGGTTCAATATAATTTTTATCCAGCTCCGTATTATACATGGTGGACCTAGATCCGACCCATATTTATTGGATATAAAATTTTAAGACCAAGACGCATACCAATCGAATCTGGGTAGGATATGGGTATGTTATTTCTATATTTCATTTATTAAAATTTCATCTTTTAAATATAATCTTACTATAAGATTAAATAAAATGCATTACAAAGATATTGGTATGTGGGTAGAGTCTTGGTGTCAGCGATAAGACCCAAACCCTTTTAATTATTTTTAGACCCATATCCATCCTAGATCCAATGGTCTATTAAAGTGAGATTTATATCCACCCCATTAGGATTCGACTCGATAAATTTGGGTTGAGGTTTAGACTCATTGTCATCCCTAACTATGATGGTATGTATGATTGTCGGCAAGACACTCAACAACTTTAAAACTTCGTCACATCAATTTTGCACTAACTCTTATTAGTTCTTTATTGTTCATGCTCATCTCAGACTTTATACATTATCAGTCAGACCTACCTCACACTATAGTTTTTCACTTCACTTGATAAAATGTGGGGTTTGAAAAAAACAAAACTAAAATAATATAACACATGAGATCCTTTCATTGGATATCTTCCTTTGAAAATTGTGCCAAGACTCTTGTAAAGTTTTACAAGAACATTACCAACAAAAAAGTTTTAAGTTGAGTCTTGAATTTCTAAACTCAACTTAAGACTTTGTCGAGAATATGGTCGATTATAGCGAGTACTTGAGTGGCTTTTGTCTCAAGAATCAAGTGAGTTTTATCTCAAAACTTACCAATAATATTATGCTAATATCGAAAGACTAGAAAAGTTGAATGGTGTCTATATTTCTTACTTATATCGAAGATTTTCTTCGCTTATCAATAGTGTCAAAAGGTTGAATGGTGTATTTTGGTTATGAATGGAGGAAGTAAGAAATAGTCAAGGGAGAGGCAACAATGTAAGAGGAGGGTTGCTATCTACCTTTTACTTTTACCCTCTCACAATCGATTAAATTAATATACATTGTTTGAGGGCGGAAGAGAAATGGATGAGGCAAAATACAATATTTAACTGATTGTATGTGAGAGAAGAAGGTAAAAGAGAATGAAGATAATATTTCTCATGTAGAGATATTGATTTGCCAGTTAAGATTTCGTAGGAAATAGCCAGGGTAACGACGTTTATCCTAAAGCCTAACCATGCATTTTTTATTAGTATCTATATTTTCTTCGTTTGAGTCATTTGTTTACTCCAGTTCCAGTTTAACATGCATGCACACGTCTCGTTTATTTGTTTGTTTATATTTTGAGAATGTTTTTAACGATTAATCTGATTATCCTCATCATTTGGTTAACCTGTCCTCTAACAACAATAACTATAAATAACCACATTTTTTCTTCGTGGTCGCACTGCCAAAAGTAAAGGGGGAAATACCAAAAGAGAGAAAGTAACATTTTACGGTTCATAATGGTCTTATCCACATGATTCATCCGTTAGACCTTCGACGGATGAGTCATTTTCGTGTTCTATCTTGTGTCTCTTTATATCTCTATTTGACACATAATAAGCATTAAACATTAAAAATGTTGGGAAAGTAACCCCAACATTGACGTTCCTTAAGTTTTTTCTAGTAAACATTATGAATCATAAGTTATTGTATGTTATGTCTCTAATATTTATCTACTAGCTAGATGTAGATGTTAGATGTTACTAGGAGGAAATAATTAGGAGTTTGATTCTTTAGGATGTTATGACTCTTAATGTAACTATGTTGGAGTTAGGACTTAGGACCTTATAAATAGACGTCATTATTAGTCGTGTTAGAGAAGGTGTTACTAGGAGGAAATAATTAGGAGTTTTGGTACAAAGTTTGAGATGGAGTTGTTCAATGGCAAGAACAATTTCTCGTTGTGGCAAAGCATGATAAAGGACGTAATCATACAGCAGGGGTTGTATGCGACTCTTGAAGACAAGAAGCCCGATGATGTTCAAGTTCTCAAATGGGAGGACATGAAATTGCGCGTGGTTAGTACAATCCGTTTAGCCCTTGCACCCGAAACCAAGTGTAGTGTGTTAGAAGAGACAAATCCTAATGAGTTGTGGACCAAGTTATAGAATTTATAATGCGAAGTCCTTGGCTAACGAGCTATTCTTGAAGAAAGATCTTTTTGAGCTCAAGATGGTAGATGACGGAGATTTGAGAGACCATCTAAACAAGTTCAACG
This sequence comes from Heliosperma pusillum, assembly GCA_022085475.1. Classification (NCBI taxonomy): domain Eukaryota; kingdom Viridiplantae; phylum Streptophyta; class Magnoliopsida; order Caryophyllales; family Caryophyllaceae; genus Heliosperma; species Heliosperma pusillum. The sequence goes on along the minus strand of JAIUZE010008305.1, from coordinate 26,023 downwards.
GCTTGATCACCCAATTGGCGAGTTTGGATGAAACATTCAAAGAATAAGATAAGGCAATAATGTTGTTGGCTTCTCTTTCCAAAACGTATAACACATTTATCACTAGTTTACTTGTGGAGAAGACAACATTGGCCTTAAATGAAACCGTTGTGGTTTTGCTTGAGTCCGGAAAATTAATGAAGCAAGCAAATGGTGGCTCTTCAAGTGATGGATGAGCTTTTGTGGTGGACTACCGTGGCAAGAAAAAAGGCAGTTGGAAAAAGCATAATCCCAATATCAGGTGCTTCTACTGCGATGAGTTAGGTCATATACAAACTATATGTCCTAAGGCAAAAGAAGAATTGAAAGAGTTGAAAAAGACTCGTGCTAGTAGGGTTGTTACTATGGCGAAAGTTGATGATGGTGAACTCTGAATGGTTCATGGGGAAAAGGAACCTAAGGAGTGTTGGGTGTTGGATTCGGGAACTTCCTATCATAGTACATATGTGGGAGAAGATATTGGTTCTCTTCTTATGAAAAATGTGAAGGTAGTAAGATGGTTAGTTTTCCAAATGGTGATAAGACAAAGATAGAAGGGATTGGTGAAGTGAAGGTAAGACTTCACAATAATCAAGTTAGAAGGTTTGGGAATGTGAGGTACATACCAGATATTAGTAAAAAAATTAGTCTCAATGGGTAGATTAGATGAGTTGGGTTGTACCATTCACGTTAAGAATGGTGTTTTAGAGGTCACTAAAAATGGTAAGGTGATTCTAAATGGTAGAAGAGGTAAAGCTAACGTATTCACACTTGAAGGAGAATGTGGTGAAGATGGGTTAGTTTAAGGGGAGGTTCTCTCAGGTTAAGGTTCGGTTGATCGACTTGATGATTGACCAGCTGGAAAATAATGTTGGGCTTAAGGGGAGGTTTGTTGGAAAAGTAACCCCAACTAACATTGATGTTCCTTACGTTCTTTCTAGTAAACATTATGAGTCATAAGTTATTGTATGTTATGTCTCTAATATCTATCCACTAGTTCAATATTAGATGTTACCAGGAGAAAATAATTAGGAGTTAGATTCTTTAGGATGATATGACTCTTGATGTAACTATGTTGGAGTTAGGACTTAGGACCTTATAAATAGAGGTCAGTCGTGCTGGAAAAGGTGTGAGTAGATGCTTCATATCCCGAGTTAAGCATAAATTGAAATCTTGGCTAGTAGATAAGTGTTGGAGGATTGATTGTGTTATTATTGTTAAGGTTGAATAATAATAATACAAGTTGAGTTGTGGTTAAGTTCATAACAAACCTATTGTGTCTTTTATTTTTATATATTTGTACCAAAACCCAACAAAAAAATATATACTTAGTTATAATAAAAGGATGGGGTGTCAAAAGATTAAGGCAATAAGACACAAAATGGTACAGAAAAATTAAAGAGGCGAGCCGAACACTTGACAGATTGTTGTATTACGGGCTTACAACAATGTCTTCTATTCATAAATTTTCAAAAGAAGAGTTTTTTATCTAACCTTTATGATTTGCTCCAAGCCTACACTAAACCAATAAACAACATTGTTTATATTTTATACTCCTTAGTTATTAAAAAAAAAACGTTTTTGTTGTTCTTTAGAAAGTTAAAATGACGGTGTGTCTCTATTTTTTTTTTTTTTTTTTTCAGTTGGTCCTGCTTCAGACGGACCATTTTGGTCTGAAGCAATAAGACGGGATTTTGTAATCACTTGACAGTTAGATGTGACCACTATTGAAAACAAGTTAATATGAACTGTAGTTACATGTTATCAAAAAGTGGCAACATAATTCCGTCTTATTTTTCAGACGGAAATGGTCCGTCTGAAATAAGAATTTGCAAATTTTTTTTAATCTATGTTACCTTATAATGATACAGATGTCTTATTTTATCTATGTACTTTGTGGAGTTACTTGGTGCCTTGGTGGTGTCCATGTTAACACACATTTATATTTAGGATCGCATTAACTTTCGACGTTTTAACTAGAGCTGGCAAAAGGTGACCCGACCTGACTTATCTGAAAACCGACCTGATAGAACCCGTAAATTTGCTGAACTGAAACCGACCTAAACCGACCCGAAGGTTAACCGATAAACCGATAGAACCTGAAATGATATGACCCGAACCGACTTGTGACTCGACCCAACCCAACCCGAAACCCGATTCACCCACAAACCCGACCTGACCCAAACCGACCTGAATCGACCTGTAACTCGTTTTAACCCGATTAAACTCGACCCGACTCATAGCCAAATAATCTTTTTTAAGAATCTAAATTCCTTTATAGTTTGTTTTTTTGTTAATAAATTTGATATAAAAAGTTATCACTCATTTTATTTTTCAAAACAAAATGTAATCTTAAAATAAATAGTCAGTTGTAAATTTAGTATGCTATATTCCTAGTTAAACTTATTAATAATTATTTTGCAAGTGATATATGTAGACAATTTTAAATTAACGCTTTGTGAGGAAAAGAGTGTTTAGTTTTGGCTTCATTGAAAACAATAAAGGGAAGAAAGAGTTATAGTTATGAGTTATGACCATACAATCCGACCTCGGTTATTAATTATGATCTTAAAAACCAACTCCCTGGGAATGCCAATATTGGACAAGCCGGCGCTTTGACATCTGGGGTGTCGAGAACGGAGTGGGCTCGGACTCTCTCCCCTTCCTTTTCCTCAGTTCGTTGGATTTGAAAGACGCATTACCAGAACCGGAGCAAGAGGAAGAGAAAGTCGGCCACTAAAGAAGTAGGAAGGCTTGTCTTTCTGCAAACCTCAAATACACCATTCTAATAGAGCCTATTCAAAATCTAATAAAGCCTATTCATAAGTTCAAAAGTGATATTTTAACAGAACGACCCGACCATTGACCCGATTAATTTTCAAATTTAAGACGACAATATAAAATACTCGACCCATCAGTAACCCGAAACCAAACCGGTCTCGACCTGATCAAGCATATTGACCTGATATATCCCGACTCATTGGACAACCGATCCGAAACTGAACCGACCTGTTGTAGTTATTGACCCGATTAACTCGACCCGTAAGCGACTCAACCCGAACCCGACTCGACCTGAATAAGCAACTTGACCCGACCAAACCCGAGCCCGACATGACCCGAACTGCCTGAACCCGACCCGTAACCGACCTGATTGACCCGATTGCCACCTATAGTTTTTACCAATGCTTGGTCACTTATGAATTGTGATACAGTCCTCAGGTATTATTTATTCAGTTGGTCTCACTTATGAGTTATCACAGGTATATCCGTCACAAGCTTGTGACGAATCGATCCACTTATCATCACACTTGCCTTTTTATAAAAAGGGGTACAACCCATTACAAGCTTGTGGCGGATATGCCGTCCCAAATTGAGAATTTGTGTTATTTTACCTATGTACTCCGTACTTGGTGGAGTTACTTGAAGGTGTATGCCTGTATAGTACTCGTTTATGTCGTAATCAATGAACAAAAAATGGGATGGACAATTATAACAATTGGATTATACAATCCGCTCTCGCGATTATATATCATTATATTATTATGTCTCTTAACTTATCTAAAAAAGATCTGCCCCACATATATTCTCACAACAATGACAATTCACCCCCTTATATGTGCACATAAATTGTTTTAAGTTCTGGAGAATTTGTTTTTCGTTTTGGTTCAAATGAACGGGGAGAATCGAATTCTTTATTCAATGGCTGGAGTAGAAAATTCTTATCACTTGAGTTAGCTTTTGATCTCAATTCTAGAGGAACGGTAAACATTACTAATTCAGAACTCGGTAGATCAAGTCCCACTATTTATAATTTTATATTGTATGTATTATACTGTATTATTGTATTGTTTTGTCGTTATATTTTATTTCGCCTAAAAATAAATACAATAAGAAAAGCAAAATGGTCCACACTTCCAAGTATTATTATCAATTACTTCGTATATGATATTAATCACAAAACTCGACTTTTATAATTATTATTTGATGCAAAAATGAAATGCACCTTGCCATGTACTCCCTCCATCTCGGTTATTTGTTTACCTTTATTATGGGCACAAAGATTAAAGAAAGAGGAGATGATCATTTATGAATAGTGGAATTAGATATTACGTATTTTCAATAGACAGAATTTCAATAGAAACCCCAAAACTAAATTTAAATTTCGCAATTGTATATGAAATTTTACCTTTAACAAATAATATTTTCTTTGGGCAAATTTGTTTTTCAGGTCTCTTTTCAGAGTTGTTTTAGTCCTTTGTTTTGTTACATAATACCTATTTTTTTCTTTATGTAAAGGGAACTATAAGGACGATTTGATATTGGCGAGAATTGAATCCAAGTAATATGCACCCTATCTCATCACTTTACCAACTAAACTAGTTGATAGCTGCAATATTTTTGCATTTATTTATTATTGTTTTATTTTTATGTCCTTAATAATTGATTTAGTCGGTCACTTGGCTTTACCTTACATATATAAGTGGCATATTAGTTAAGTGAAATATCCTTGAAACAAGACTCACTCTTGGCATCTTCTTGTCCAAATTTAGCATTACGCCGACATTAATTAAGTTAGGTGCCGTAATCTTAGCCTAATGGAGGATTGGAGGCCCTACTTATAATCTTTCTTTAGCCTTCGTATTATTTGGTTGGTATGAAGTTTTAGGCTTTTAGCATAATGCTTTCTTAAACTCCACTCTTGGTTTGCTTGCATATGTTTATCTTTAATTATCTTACGTGACAATGATAATTGATAGTGTGTGGACATTAAACAAAGAGCCATCTTTTCATTAACGCTTAACACCATGCTTACAATACCATTACAGCTAACTAAAGTATGCATTGGCATGCATCAATTTCTTTAATTTATCATATTTGCAAAGAAAACTGGTCACTTAAGAGCACAACCTACTTTTTGTTTCGTGTATTCAGAAATATTATAGGTATAGGACTATAGGTATGTAGCCATGTAGGAGGTCCCTTTCTTCAATTATTTATGGATCAAATGAAACCTAAATTGTACCTTTAGTTAGGTTAATTGGCCTTTACTTAGATTAATTATTATGTCATTCTTAATAATTCTCATGTAAGACAAATTTAAATGTGTACTTGTCTCTAATATATATGTGACAATCCGATTATTTCACTTTAACGGAATATGAATTGAATGGTCCTGTTTAATATGAGAAAATGAACTCGGGTAGGAGTAATAGGGAGCTACCGCAAAGATTCGGGAGACGTCATGGAATCGTACTCTTGCCCCTATAACTCTTACTTGGTCACCATGGGAAGTGTCGGGGAGTTATGTGTATTTGTTGTTGTTAATGTGTTGCATGTTGAGAATATGTGAAACGGAGATGGATGTGGAATGGAGTGGGTGATTGATTGTATCATGAGTGTATCACATAAGGATGACGTGAATGGTGTGTTGAGATGTGAACCACATGAGATATGACATGATTATATGATGTGTATGAAATATCATGGCATAATGATGAATATGTACGAAATGTAATGTGTTAAACGGTGTTGATTTGGCATGAAAATATGATATTGTTAACGAGCATGTTATATGTATGCGTTACATGAGATTATGTGGTATGTATAAGGAGAATATGAATTGAATGGTCGTGTTCAATATGAGAAAATGATATCAAAAGTTATCTATGTGATTATGCATGAGTAATTGTTATACGGGGGCTGTATCATTGCATGACTCGACTAAGTGGGCAGGGTACTCGACCGAGTAGGGGCTACTCGACCGAGTACCTTGACACTCGATCGAGTGTTGGGAGCTGAAGTGAATTATATGTGCGGAGAATAGTGACTCGACCGAGCGCATAGTGACACTCGGCCGAGTATGCGCAACTCGACCATGTACCATTATGGCTCGACCGAGCAAAAGTCCTTGAATGTTATGGACGAATGTTGTTTTTGGTCACTCGATCGAGTGTACGTTGGCACTCGACCTAGTGTGTGTGACTCGACCGAGTGCCTTTTGGACTCGATCGAGTGAAAATCTCTGAATGCTTAATTAGAATTTTGTATTTGGCGAACTCGACCGAGTACCTGTAGTACCCGATCGAGTGAGGTTAACTCGGCCGAGTGGCTTGTTGCACTTAACCGAGTCTGTTTATGTCAGGACCGTAGTCCGTTTTTGGTCAGAAGTAGCTAGACTCGTCGAACAGAATAAGGCGCTTACTGAGGCCCTTAAAAGTGTGGGGGGTAATCGGGAGATGGTAGTGAATGCTACTACCATAAGCACCGCTATCGCCCGTCACCGACCCACAACTTATGAGGGTACCAGAGTGCCACATCTGCTAGACGAGTGGCACCATGAGATGGAGAGTATCTTCGAGGTCGTCGACTGTCCAGCGGATCTATGCGCGGAGCAAGCCGCGTTCTACCTAAGGGGTTACGCGGAAAAGTGGTGGTTCAAAGAGAGGACGGCTATGAAGGAATTCTATACGGGTGAAGGAGAGGAGGCGATTCCTTGGAGATATTTCAAGACAGAGATGAGGTTGGAGTTCGTTCCCGAGCATGTGAGGGGGAAGCGGAGGTCCGAATTCGAGACCTTTCGGATGACTAAGAAGATGTATGTGACAGATTACTACAACAAGTTCACGGAGTTGACAAGCTATACCGACGATATGCAGTGGAGCCAAAAGTCTCTAGCTGAGAAGTTCTTGAAGGGATTGGTGTTTAGGTTCATGAACAAGCTATCAGTGCCGGTTGCTTCTGAACTTAAGGAGCCCTATGAAAAGGTGGGGCATGCGGAGAGATTTGCAACCATGACTAAAGAGGCTAAAGAAGTGATGGAGAGTGTCAAGAGGAAGGCAACAAGCGAAGATCACTACAAGAAAATGCTTCATTAGCGACGGAATACCGTAGCAAAAGAGACATTGCGACGGATCCTGCGACGGAAATTCAAATTTGCGACGGACTTGCGTCGGAAATTCCGTAGCAGCGTTTTCAGCCATGGCGCCTACACATTTCACACGGCGGGAAAGGCTGCGACGGAAATTCCGTCGCAGTCCGTCGCAAAATTGCAATTGTGCGACGGAATTAGCGACGAACATTCCGTCGCAAGGTCAAACTATTGACTTAGATATTCTAACTGAAAAAGGGACAGGTGGCAGTTTCCTTGCGACGGAAATTCCGTCGCAAGAATTTTTAATATATATTGCGACGGAAATTCCGTCGCAGGATTTTTTGATATATCCACACAGCGCTCTCTCTCCCCCCGTGTTTCTTTATAATAAATCCCAAATCATCGCCTTCACCAAATCGTCCATCGCCTTCACCGGAGCCACCCCCAAGACCACCGGCGCCAACCGAACCCTAGACCACCGGAGCCGCACCTATACCACCGGATCTACCCTATAGGTACGCCCCTCTTTCTCTCTCTCCCTCTTCTTTAAATTGGCTTTTTTCATATCTACCCTTGTCGCCACCACCCCCTCCCCTTGCCGGCGCAACCCACCCCCTACCCTTTCCGGCGCCACATACCCCCTCCCATTTCCTCCTTTTCCCCTTCCCCTTCCCCTTCTTTCTTCTCTTTCCCTTATTCCTCTCCTCTCTTCTTCTGCAGGCCCCACCACCCTCCCTCCGGCGCCACCCCCTCCATGCCCCCTGCTACACTGGCCCCACCCCATCTTTCCCTCCCTCCTTTAAATTGTTAAAATTATTAATATACTATATATGTTAGTATAATTTTATGTTAGTAGTGTATAATTAGTATAGTTTTATGTTAGTATAGTTTATGTTAGTATAATTTATGTTAGTATAATATAATTAGTATAGTTTATGTTAGTATAGTTTTATGATAAAAATATAATTTATGTTTAATTGTCATTGTTAAAATTATTGTTAAGGCAAATTGTGTTTATTTTTATGTTTAAGTTTGCATTATTATTAATTAATTGTGTTGTTCATATATGATAGACCTAGTACCCGTTCAAGAATTATACATTAGGTGTAATTCTTGAATAGTTCCCGTTTTGGGACTGTCTTTGAATCTTTCATGCCATTTAGGTGGTAAATACTAATTATTTTTTTAATTTTTATTTGACGATTAATTTAATTGACAGTTCCTTTAATTTTATCTAAATACATATGTAGAGTGACAAGTCATTCAACATTGTATATTTGGAGAACTGTAGGGAACTGCTGCCGAACTTTTGTCTCATAACAATTAATTAAATGGTTAGCATTTACTAATGGTATGAAAGATTCAAAGATGGGTTTAGGTTTGAGAGATAAGTACCCCATGAGCTCGAAAGATTGTTTTTTTTTTGCAGGTTGAAGATGTTAGATAGTTGTAGCTGTTGTTGTTGTTGTTGTTGTTGTTGGAGGTTGGAGGTTGGAGGTTGGAGGTGTTGTTGTTGTTGTTGTTGTTGTTGTTGTTGTTGTTGTTGTTGTTGTTGTTGTTGTTGTTGTTGTTGTTCATGTTGTTGTTGGAGGTTGTTGTTGTTGTTGTTTTTGGCGTTGTTGATGAGTATTAGTAGTTATTGTTGTTATTGTTGCTATTAGTACACTTCTAGTTCTTGTTGTTATTGTTTTGAATATTTATTTAAGTCGATCATGATAATTATAAACGTGTATGATGATTTGAAATGAAAAGAGTACAATGGGCGTGGATGTATGAAAGATTTGATTGTAATAAAAAATTAAGGCACGAATTTGTAATGAGCGTTAATGAATTCATTAATTATGTTAAGAAACAAGAAGATTACGGTAGATGTAAAAAAATTAGGTGCCCGTGTGTAAAGTGTAGAAATAGAAAATTTTTAGCCGAACAAGAAGTACGAAAACACCTAGGGCTTTGGGGCTTTTGCGATGACTATTATGATTGGGTGTGCCATGGTGATAATTTTCCCGTTGAGGAGAGGTCTGACAAGCCTTATACGGATATGGTGGAGGATGGGTTGCGCGACAACATTAATCAAATTAGGATGGAAAATGTTGACGCCGAAGTGGTTGATGAATCTCAAAATCCTAAAGTAATAGCCTTTTCCAAAATGTTGGAACATGCCAATAAACCGGTGTATGAGGGGAGTCGTATCTCTTTGTTGCAGTCAGCTTCACGGTTGGTAACTTTGAAATGTGAATACAATCTACCCCACAAATGTGTAGATGGTATCGCGTCATTTATAAGGGACATTATTCCTGAAAATCATATTATGACGCGTAACTTTTATGAAACCAAAAATATTCTTAAAACTCTTCAACTCCCTTATGAAAAGATAGATGCATGTGAAGCAGGATGTATGTTGTTTTGGGAGGATGATAGTCTTCTCGATAATTGTAGAAAATGTGGTAAATATCGATATAAAAAACAAAAGAATGCAAATGGCAAAAGGGTTGGGAAAAATATTTTAACTTATTTCCCAATAGGACCGCGTTTGCAACGACTTTATGCCACAAAACTAATTGCGGCAGAGATGCGGTGGCATCATGAAAATCCACGTGTCAGCGGAATAATGTCTCATCCAAGTGACGGCGAGGCGTGGAAACATTTTGATCGCTTTAATCCTTCTTTTGCAAGTGAGCCTCGAAATGTTCGACTTGGTCTTTGTACCGATGGTTTCGCACCTTTCGGTTAATACGGAAAGTCGTACTCCTGCTGGCCGGTAATTTTCACTCCATACAATTTACCACCCTGGCTATGTATGAAAAGACAGTTTATGTTTCTATCATTACTTGTACCCGGTCCGTCGAGTCCCAAAAAACACCTTGACGTTTATTTATAACCGTTAATTCACGAGTTGAAACAGTTGTGGGAGACAGGGTTGTACACATACGACGTTTTATTGTGCCGAGCTTTCGTGTCCTCAGTTAGGTGCAAAACATGTAAAATAAATCTCTGTAAGGTTCACAGGGTATACTTGTATCATACTCAGTTTGATTAACGTTATCAATAAGGAGGTGCTTGCTGTAGATAAGTTTGAAGTTATTGTCATACAGATGGACGGGTGAATCAAACTGATCCCTAAAAGTAACACCTATAGGATGTGTTTGAGAGATGTGATTATTTTAGAAAATAATCATATTGATACCCTATTATATGACTAAAAGGTTAGTCAGTGTATTTGACTAAAAGGTTAGTCAATGTGATGATGAGACGGAAGTTAGCTGAGACGAATTAACTGTAATTCGTAAAAATTGAATATAAAAAGTTATATTTAATTATAGTATATAATGTAAGCTAATTAAACATAAACCGTTATAATTAATTGGCAAATTATAAATATACGGATATTTATAATTAATGACGGATTATAATGTCGGTCTATGTAAAACGACGATTATAAGATATTACATTATATTGGAAGCTAAAATGACCGAAACACGGTATCCAGATACACTCGGGTTTTCGGGTCAATGGGTAGTTATTTGAGGAGACTAACTCTCCTCATATAAAAACCCAAAGAGTGCCGTGAGAAAGGGGTACAAGAGATAGAAAAATTCAGATTTTTCTAACCTAACCTAACTCTCACACTGCCTCCATCTGATCTATACATCACAACAGACAAAAGTTCACAGTAACTTTTGACATAAACACAAATCAAAAGTTAACAGTAATTTTTGATAACTTCTAGCAACACAAGGGTATTTCTCGGAGCATCTTGGGTTCAACGATTAGGAGGATATCTACCTTGATATCTCTGTTCTTTACGCCGATTGCTAGGACCGTAGGTTGATTTCTAAACCTTTTCTTTGTTTTCGTTTATGACTCAATAATCAAATTATTACTTTTCGTTATAATCCTAGTATATTTGTATTGTGGTAATACCGATTTCCCACAAGTGGTATCAGAGCATAGGCCACGAAATTGTTTTAATTTGATTTCATAAACCGAAATTGTTTATGCCGCTGTGTGCTTGTCTCGTTCGAGTTGTTTTTGTGAGTTTTTGTCTCGATCGAGGGCTTTATTTGCTCGATCGAGCAGTTTTCTCAATGGTTTTGGTCGATCGAGTCTTTTTATTCACTCGATCGAGCTGTTTTCTAAATGTGTTGGTCGATCGAGTACTTAATGTTGCTCGATCGAGCAGTTTTGCTGAAATGCTTGGTCGATCGAGGGATTTGTTGATCGATCGAGCAGTTTGCTCAAAAGTTTTTGGTCGATCGAGTGTTTTTATACTCGATCGTGGTCCCTGTTTGTCGACTACGAAGAATTAATCGTTTTTCTTTTCGTATTCGTTTTCATTTAGATTTATTTTGTTATTTTAATCTGTTAAAATAACATAGAATAGATTTGTAGATGTTTTAATTTAATAAAGATTAGATTAAAATGAAAATCAAAATGATGTTGAATGAGTTTATCATTTGAAAGGATATTAATTTTTCCCTTTTTGTCGATAAGGACCGTTTTGCTTGAAAATTTTTGCCGAAAATTTTTGATGGAAATTTCTGTTTTTCGTGTTTCAGTTTTTGGCCTTTAATTGTACATCATTCGGATTGTGTATAATTAATGTGAATCGGTTCACATATGCTTAATATCTTACATTTTAAAGCAGTTTGAAATGTAAAGGATAGTTCATTTTATCAGTAAAATGAATCGAGATTGTAATTGATGTGGGTAATTACAGAATTACCACATAATTATAATCTATGTTAAAGGGTGGTTTGGATAATAAAACATCGTAATAACTGTATTATGTCTTGAATGTTTTATTTTAGTTGATGCTTTTATAATGTTTTTGGAATGTTTGAATGAATTTTTAACGTAATTTTACAATCAGTTGTAACTTAGTGTGGCCTTAGTAGATTGTGTTACCGTAATGATGGTAACATAGTCTTGGATGTATTTTGAGATCTCGCATCTCCATTATTCTTAGTTTTGGGTTTTGAAATTAGTATGTAATAAATAGGATCTATGTAATTTTATTTGTTGTAATTTCAAAAGAAGACTAAAGATAGAGATTGGAGCTCACTCCCGCTGCATGGACCAAGAAGGGTGATAAAGTCAAGCTTCGAGGGTCCAATCTGTTGGATTCCGAGTTGTATTTTATTCTTTTTGGTAGGATATGCCACACTAGGACATGTTTTTCTTTTACGTTTTTCATTCTCGTTTTTCCTTTCCTTCACATGATAGATAACTGCATCATATTCCGCCTAAACCAAACCACCTGATAAAATGCATGTAAAATGATTCATATAGGTTGAATATTTTAATCATGGACATACAGATGTCACTCGCTTTTAGGGCCATCACCTTAGTTAAATCATTCTCGAGTTGCTAGACATTCGTTCACTTAAAATGAATTTAAGTTAAGATGATGGGACCTTTCCCTATAAATTAAAATTGAGACTAGTCTTTATAGGGAAAACTACTATGAGCCCCTTCTTCGTCGGAAGTCATAATATGACCCCTTCTACGTTGGGTAAGTAGTGAATGTTGACCTATTTTATCTCAACATTATAGTACGAGTAATATCTCGTGATTATGATGGACTATAGATAGAATTTACAGAAATTTATCGACCAGGAATTCTAAAAGTAGAATTAGCCAAGAGGGTGGCTTATCAATTTACAGAAATTGAGTCTTGGGATCATTTATATAATTCTTGAGGGAGGTCAATTGTATAAATGCACGAGTCATCGAATTAATAAGTTTTTCATTAGACTCAAATTTAAAACGATGAAACTTATCATATTTATTTTCTTTTTCCACAGTCAAATATTCAGATATAAACTGCTAATAACAAATGGCTGGCCATACTGATGACCCAATGCCAAGTGCCACGCTCGGACGTGCGTCCTGGCTTAAGATGTTCATGGACACTATGAATCAGTCAACGCGACTGAAGAATAACGGGTCCAACTTTGCGGACTTGGAGGCGGCATTACGGAATGCTGCCATTGCTGACGGTAAGCTCGAGTACTTGACTAAGCCACTACCGCCAAACCCAGGCCCCAATGCAGAAGCAAATGAATCACTTGCTTATATTGATTTCGTAATGGAGGCGGGTGCGATAAAGGACGTACTCATCTTTTCAATGGAATCCAATTTGCAAAGACGATTCATTGCACAAGGTGCAAACAAGATTTTCACCACGCTCTCTAACGAGTTCTCAAAAGCTCCGAGGATCGTTAGCTATGAGCATACCTGTCGCTTCTTTGAAGCGAAACTCCAGAGGGTGCCGCAGTTACCCACACATTCTTGACATGATTGACAATGTCGAGAAACTGGAGGCACTTGGTTGCAAAATCGATGAGAAGATCGTCATAGACCGCGTTCTTCATTCACTTCATGATGGTTTTGCCCTTTTCCGGGCAAATTACTATATGAATGATATGAAGAAGAGTCTTCATCAGCTCCACTCACTCCTTGTACAGACAGAGAGTGATCTGAAATTGAGTGGGAGTCTGAAACAGGACGTTCTCATGATTGCCAACAAGGGCAAAGGTATGGGCAAGGCTAAGGCAAACCTAGCTGTAAGAAAGCCGAAGTTCAAAAAGCCAGGGCAAGGCAAGAGTGGGCCTGGTGAGTCTAGCGGTAGCTCACAAGGCAAGACAAAGAGCGATGAAGGTAACGTGGAGTGCCACCATTGCCACAAGCTTGGGCATTGGAGGAGGAACGGCCTCGTGTACCGAGAGGACATTAAAGCAGGCCGCGTCTCTCCTGTTGGTATGTCTTCTTCTTTTATTCATATGATTGAGATCAACCATGCAAGTTTCGGAACTTGGGTACTAGATACTGGTTGTGGTTCTCATCTGTGCAATCATTTGCTGGGCCTAAGAAACATCACAACTCCCGCCTGGGTGATTGTGGACCTGCGATTGGGGAATGGACAAGAGTAGCCGCCGTTTTCAGTGGTATACATTATGTATCCAACTCCCGATTGGATTTGAGTTATTTCTGAATAACTGTTACTATGTACCCAGTTTATCTAAAAACATTATTTCAGTTTCCGTACTTGATAAAGACGGCTTTTCGTTTGTAATAAAGGATAATAGCTGTATTTTCTCTTTACACGAAATGATTTATGGTAAAGCAGTTTCCATGAATGGGATTTATGTTTTAGATCAAACCACAAATATATTGCATGTGAGTAGTAAGAAAGCAAAGGTTGGTGACAAAGATCAAACCTATTTATGGCATTGTCGTATGGGACACATAAATGAAAAACGCGTGAAGAAGCTCATTGAAAATGGGACTATCTCCCCATTTGACTATGAATCTTTTGGCACGTGTGAATCATGTCTCATAGGCAAAATGACTCGAAGTTCCTTCAAAGGTGTTGGAATGCGCGCTGCTGACCTATTAGGACTCATACATACTGATGTGTGTGGACCTATGTCAATCAACGCTAGAGATGGCTATAGGTATTTTATCACTTTCACGGACGATTTGAGTAGATATGGTTATGTCTACTTAATGAAGCATAAAAGTGAGTCCTTTGACAAGTTCAAAGAATTCCAGAATAAGGTTGAAACCAGCTGGATAGAAAGATTAAAGCACTACGTTCAGATCGTGGTGGCGAATATCTTTCGAAGGAGTTTGATCGACCCCTTAAAGACTGTGGTGTAGTACTGCAGTTAACTCCACCTGGAACACCACAATTGAATGGTGTGTCCGAACGGAGAAATCGAACATTACTTGATATGGTTCGATCCATGATGAGTCACACGGTTGTACCTGATTCATTGTGGGGTTATGCTCTTTTGTCAGCTGCTTTAATACTTAACCGAAGTCCTTCTAAAGCTGTAGACAAGACTCCAGATGAATTATGGAAGGAAACGGTCCCTAACTTGTCCTTTATTTATTCGGGTTTGGGGCTGCGAGGCTTATGTCAAGTGAGACCTGACGAAAGCTCGTCCCACATCGGTCCCACGACAACTTTTTATTGGTTATCCAAAAGGGATGTTTGGTCATTACTGTTACTCGCCTACGGAACATCGAGTTTTTGTTGCGGCTAGTGCGACGTTCTTAGAGAAAGAATTTCTCGAGAATAGGACAAGTAATGGAACCTTCGAACTGTCGGAGATACAAGAACCAACAACCGAGCAACCAATGGAGGAAACTGTTCCTTCAGCATCAGCTGCGGTTAATATTCCTTTGGAACCTAGGAGGTCGGGTAGACACTCTATTCCTCCAGACAGATACATTGGTATGGTCGAGGAGAATGAGAGTGATGACGTTTTACTCCTTGAGAGTAACGAACCCGCTACCTAGAAAGGTGCTGTGACCTGTTCCGACTCTAAGCTATGGCTTGATGCCATGCAACCAGTGGACTCTATGTATGAGACTAGAACGTATGGGATCCGTTGCTTACCTGATAAGGTTCGGCCTCTCATTTGCAAATGGCTTTATAAAATAAAGCATTCTGTAGAAGGACACCCAGATACATACAAGGCACGACTAGTGGCAAAGGGTTTCACTCAAGTGCAAGGATTGCACTATGATGAAATTTTTGCACCCGTAGTTATGCTGCGTTCCATTCGGATAATCTTAGCGATTCCCGCTTTTCATGACTATGAAATTTGGCAGATGGATGTGAAAACCGCCTTCTTAAACGGTTATTTGGAGGAGGAGTTGTACATGGTACAACCCGAAGGTTTCATTGATCCTAAACATCCTAAGAAGGTTTGCAAGCTTAAGCGTTCCATCTATGGACTTAAGCAGGCTTCTCGGAGTTGGAATCATCGTTTCGACCATGTGATAAAAGAGAATGGATTTACTCGATCGGTCGAGGAACCATGCTTATATATCAAGTCGAGTGGGAGCAAGATTGTTTTCCTAATATTGTATGTTGACGACATACTCTTGATTGGGAATGACATATCTCTCTTAACTTCGTAAAAGTTTGGTTAAAGAACCACTTCCAGATGAAAGATCTGGGCGAGGCACAAAGAATTTTGGGGATCCGTATCTACAGAGATAGATCACGACGGATGTTATCCCTCAGTCAGGAGTCTTATATATATAAGATTCTTGAGAGGTTCAGCATGACCAACTCCAAGAAGGGGAACCTTCCAATGGTCTCTGGGATGCAGTTGAGTAAAGCTCAAGCACCAAAGACATCGGAAGAGGTCGAGCGCATGAGTCGGATTCCTTATGCATCAGCTATAGGATCGATCATGTATGCCATGATATGCACACGTCCAGACGTGGCATATGCATTGAGTATGACAAGTCGATACCAAGGCAATCCAGGTGAAACACACTGGATGGCTGTTAAGAATATCCTTAAGTACCTACGGAGGACTAAGGATTGGGTATTGACTTATGGAGGCGACACTGAGCTATGCGCAATCGGTTACACAGATGCCAGCTTCCAAACGGATCGAGATGACTCGAAATCTCAGTCTGGATTCGTTTTTACTCTTAATGGCGCTGCGGTCAGCTGGAAAAGCTCCAAACAAACTGTTATAGCAGATTCTACGACTGAGTCCGAGTACTATGCTGCTTCAGAGGCTGCGAAGGAAGCTATATGGATGCGTCAATTCTTACAAGGACTAACTGTAGTTCCTAGTTCGGATGACCCGATCACCATCTATTGTGATAATAGTGGTGCCATCTTCCAGGCTAAGGAGCCCAAGTCCAGCAACAAGTCTAGGCATGTACAACGGAAGGCTCACATGATCCGAGATTACGTGGAGCAAAGGGAGATAGTGATAGACAAGATTGCTACGGATGACAACGTCGCAGATCCTCTCACTAAACCATTGAGATATGATAAACATGAAGGGCACGTTATTTCCATGGGAATCAAACGTGTTCCTGAGTTGTATTAGTTGTTTTTTATGAATTAGACACCTGTATCTTTTCATAAAAACTATCTATAAAATCATCGTTTTGTTTATATTTTGTTTTCATGTGGGTTGTACGGACAACATTGAACACCACAAAGTGAACTGAATTACATTATATTTTGTTTTGGTCTGTAATTGCCTACATGAGCTGATAACTCTGGCAATTATTTTGTGACGTCGATTGATGGTGGGTTCAACGAGCCATAAGTCAAACTGTTGACTGATCGATCACAGATGCGAGTTATAATGATACTGCGCAGGACATTTTGTGACAACGTTATGGAGTCCTAAATGTTTCGGAACATTAGGTGCCAGGTCGTGGATAGGACATCCATAGTGTTCCTAGAGTCGATTCTTTTGACTATCGACTGTCTCTTGAGATAAAGGCAGTTTTTGGGTGACTTTGGTTTCTTTCTCATGGTCGACCGTAACAGGAGGCTAAGTAGATTTTCACTGGGTCATTTCATACTGCGCTTGTATCTGCAAGATTCGAGTTGAAGAAAATATCCAACCTTTATCAGGATATGATATTTCTCAGGGCCACTCGAGGAGCTGTAACTGAAATGCATGGCCATGCTCGAATACAGATTCGTTTATCAGTTGAGTTACTCTCTAGTCGGGAAAACCACTCTTGATACAGATCACTTGTAAACTACGACCTTTGTAAATACGGACTTTGCAAATTGGTTTACATTGAGTGGGAGAAATTTATATAGGATATGAGAATCGGTTATCGCACATACACTTGTACGGACAAGTGGGAGATTGTTGGAGCCAGTGTCCTCCACAGTTAGTGCAATAACATAAATAAATCTCTGTAGGTTCACAGGGTATACTTCGTATAATAATCAGTTGATTAACGTTTATCAATAACGGTTGGCTTGCTAGATAAGTTTGACGTTATTGTCATACTGATGGCGGTAATCAACTGGTCCCTAAAAGTCACACCTATTGGATGTGTTCGAGAGATATGATTATTTGAGAAAATAATTATATTGATGCCTTATAATATGACTAAAAGGTTAGTCAGTGTTTTTGACTAAACGGTTAGTCAATGTGATGATAAAAAATTATTTAATACAGATTAAATAATGTTGTTTAGCCGAATTAACAGTAATTCGCGATTAAATATAAAAGGTTATATTTAATTGTCATATATATTGCAAGCTAAATTAAATATAAACTGATATGTTGAATTAGTAAAATTGTAAATATACGGATATTTATAATTAATAATATACGGATATTAATTGCAATATATTAATAGCTAAATATGAACCGAAAATAAAGTATTATAATACTCTAAAATTTCGGCCATATGGAGGGTTTTTAGGAAAGAAAATACCTTTCCTAATTACACTAGGATACCTTGTGATAGGGGACTATATAAAGGAATTGGTTTCCCTATTTTATAGGATCTTGAAAAAAAACCTAATCACAAGTTGAGCCTCCACCATCACATAATTCACAAAAAGAGAGAAAACGGTTTCTCAAGAGTTCTAGCAATCTCAAGGCATATCTTGTTCCATCTAGGGTGTTTTGATTAGGAGAATACCTATTTTGGTATTTGTTCTTAGGCCTTTATCGCAAGGACTAAAGGTTATTTCTTAATCCCTTCGTCTTATGCAATTTTGTTTATGACTATTAATCATATAAGTTAAATTTCATTATAATCCTGTCGATTTAAAGGGTTGTATACGAATACAAATCCCACAGTCATATCCTTCAAATCAAGGATCGTCTTCATTCCATCTCGAAGGCTAATTCCACCGCCACCGACTATATGCAATAAATCCGCTCATGTGTCGATGAACTCGCTCACATGGGAAAGACTATGGATGACGAAGATGTCGTTGCAAAGGTTCTCAATAGGCTCAATTATAAGACCTATCACTCGCTTATTGATGCTATTAAAAGCCGAGACACCTCGATCTTCTTTGACGCCCTCCACGAAAAGCTACTTCAATTCGATCTCTCCCTCAAACACACCACCAACACCACCACCATATCTCCCACCCCTACTTCATCCGCCTTCGTTGCCTATCACAAAAATCATAACCGCTACTGCCCTAGACCCTCCTCTGCCCCTGGCCTACTCCCCATTCCTACTGCCTCTCACAACTCCAAACCCGACACCATTGTCAATCCCTATAAAGGAAAGTGTCAGGCCACTTTCTCGCTCAATGCCCCGTATTCAAGTCCCTACATGCGCAACTTACATCAGTCCAAGAACTACCCGCCTTGAGCCAACACTGCTGCGATGACTCCCTCTATACCCTCCTCGAAGTGGAGTGGATCATTAGCAGTGGTGCAACCCACCACATCACTCATGACCTTGCTAATCTTGCCCTCCATGCCCCCTATGACGGAAACATCACTCATGACCTTGCTAATCTTGACCTACTCATCTGTGATGGGTCCTCGCCAATATCGGTTCCTTTACTCTCTTTACATCTTCTTCCACTCTTCAATTTAATAATGTTCTCCATGTCCCTCTTATTTCGAAAAATAAACTTTTCGTCTCTCAATTTTGTAGTGACAACAATACAATGGCTAATTTCTCCTATGATGCGTGTGTTTCGCAGGATCGACAAACGGGTCAAGTGTTTCTTCGAGGACGACTTAAGCTCGGCCTTTACGAATGGTGTGCATCGTGTCTTCCCTCTGTCAACATTGCTCATGTCCGAACCGACTCCTTGTGGCATCATAGACTCGGTCACCCGACTCCCTCCATTCTTAGCATTATTAGTCATTTATCTACTGTACATTTCAAGAACAATTTATTTTCCAATTGCAATGCTTGTTCCATTAATAAGAGTCACAAACTATCTTTTTCTCAATCTACTTTAACATCAACTCGTCCTCTTGAATTAATATTTTCCGATGTCTGGACCTCACCCTTCCACTCAAATCGATGGCTATAATATTATGTTGTGTTCGTTTATCATTTCATCCGTTATTCCTGGCTCTATCCACTTAAACAAAAATCCGACACATAATATGTATTTAATCGATTCCGTGCTCTCGTAGAAAAGTTTTTTAACCAACCTATAATTCAAATATTGTCAGATAATGGGGGTGAATATATAAAACTTACACCCACAATTACCTCTCAAGGAATCACACACCTTACCTCCCCTCCCCATACCCCGGAACACAACGACATTGCTGAACGAAAACACCGTCACATTGTCGAAACTGGCCCCTCCCTAATCACCCACGCCTATCTTCTTTTGTTACTGCTACCTACCTGACGAGGCTTTTTAACGGTGTCGCTAATTCCGCTAAATAGCTACAATCAAATAACGATTTATAATTCCTAGACCAACACAAACTAACTCAATTAAGGTAGTAGAATGGTAAGAATAGGGTCGAACCCAAGAGAAGAGGGTATTAGCTAAATTAAACTAATCTAGACTCTTGCAAAATATCAATTACCAAAACCAATTACTCTAATCACAAATTAAGGTACTAATTAAAACAAAGGTTTGAATTAATTACAAACTATGATATTCACAATGGGAAAACATGTAGATTAATTACAAACATGTAGGAAAAGATAGGTGGAGAATTTGGGTAAAAAAATGAGTTAACTTGAAACATGAAATTCTAGTCTAGACACTTGCACAAACACCTTCTATGCAATTAATCAAATATGAGAGAAATACTTAGTGCAATTATCCCAAGTAACACAACAATTAGCAAAGATGACTCCTTTATACCTCTCCTCTTATTTATCTAATACTACCTCCTAAGAAATAGTCAACATGAATTAAACCACCCAAGATTGACCCTTTACAACTTAATCAACACTTATTAAAACATAAGCACAATCAAAGGAGTAAGCTTTAAGTATTAAGCCAAAGGATTAAGCTAGAATCATGCAATTCAACACTAAACCATGTAAAAATCACACAACATACAATTTATCACCCAAAAGACTCTAACTTTAAACCAAAGTTGAAGTCTTTCAAGTTTACTTCACACATTCAAGTATAGGGTGACAATTCCTACCAAGAACAAGCATTCATTAAGCAAATAAAATGTCAAGCTAGTCAAACCAAACATTCATCCACTCAACATAAAAGATTAACACAAACAAATTATCTTAAATAAGGAAGAAGAGGATTAGAGAGTCATACAATGTCAAAGGTGTGAACTTGTTCAAATTACACCAAGTAATGAAGAAATTAGCTACCCATAATCCTTATATTACAACCCATGTTTACGTTCAAACCAATTACAAGAGCCAAAATGAAGAACAAACTAGAGAGAATTCTAAGGAAAATTGTGTTGTTCAATGTTGTATGCTAAGTTTTTGTCTCTCTCTTCAGTTTTCTTTTTATATACCCTTGGTCCGCAAACCTAGGGGCCTTGAAAGGTGGGCTTTCAAAAGACAAGGCGGAGAAATGAAGAACATCCGTGCTGAGACTTGGACGCTGGCAGCGTCCTACGACGCTGGCAGCGTCGTGGTGACGCCAGTCTTCCCTTTGCTTTTCCTTCTTGACTTTCGTTGACAGACCGGTCTGGACCGGGCCTGAACCGGCCTGAACCGGCTGGTTTGGGTCCGGTTTTCCAGCCATTCCTCACGGTTCAAACAACCCCAAATTCCAAATAAATTCTAACATGTTTTCAATTAACAACATCCATTTTTAAACATCCAATTCAACCATCATCATACAAAAATCATCATTTTGAACAATCATCCAAATTCATCAAGAACACTAACATATTAAAAATACCATACAACAACAAAAATCATACTACTTATCATGTTACTATTAAAAATCCATAAATCATACTAACATGAACAAAAACAAAAGATGAACCAAAAATAAAAGAAACAAAAGCTATGTGACATTATTTCGTCGAGTAAATCGGAATTGTTACCTAGCTAGCAAGATCAATTAGCACCCAAAATAAGAAGTAAAGAAAAACCCGTCTACTAATCTTCACCCAAAATATACGAGTCACCAAACTCGTCTTCAAAATCTTCCCCTATAAGAAATGACAAGAAAAACATTGTTAGAACTTAAACTTGATTTTCCATAATTAAATGTTGAAAACGATTTTGCCGGAATTGAAAATAAACCGTACTAGAAGATGGAGAGCGAAGAGGAGATTCTAGAAATATAAGTTAGGACGGATTTAATTAAGAAATGAAGAACGGATGAAGAACGACGAAGAACGCTCAAGAACGATGAAGAACGATTAATTAGATCTTAAGTTGATTTGTTGTAAAATGAAAAGGTTGTTGGTGAGTAATGATGGGTGGTTGGGCCGGTACATATAGAAGGATTAATGAGTCGGGTTTTGAAATTGTTGTTACGGAATTGACTAGGGTTTAATAATTATATTACGGTAATTAATTAGATATTAAGTTAATTAAATTAAATATCAAGATATTATGTTATATTAATCAAAATAAATGAAAATATCAAGGCTTAAGAGAGGGTGAGAGTGCCGTGTGGTTTTGTGATTGTCGGGTAAGTTTTGTAAACGATTTGCGTAATTTCCGTTGACGGATCGATAAAGTAACAAATATCTAAGATATTTGTATTAGTTTAATCGAAACAATTAAAATATCTCAAGTGAGTGGAAAACGATGACATGGGCGTGTGACTCATGCCAAAGTCGAGTTTCGGGTTTGTTTCGGGATTTACGATGAGTCGGGAATAGTTAAATGATTCCCGGGTTTAAACCGTAAAACCTTATTATAAATTCCGAATAAATTCAAAATAATTTTATTAAATTATCATAAATTCTAATAAATCTAAATAAAAATAAATTAAAAATATTATTTTTTTAAATATAAAATTTCGGTCTTCAAAATTACAAGGCGAGTCGGGAAAGTCAACGAAAGTCAAAGTCGACTTAAAAGTCAAGAAAAGTCAAAGACGACTAAAAACGGGATTTTCATGAAATCTCTCAGAAATTCCAAATACGAACTCGGAATTTCAAAATAAGACTCGAAACAATAAATTCTATTTTAAAAACTTAAGTCTGCTGAAAAGTGTTAGTAAATATTTTTACTAGAAAAATTGGGTACTTTTCGGGTTGTTACAATCACCCCTCCTTTTAAAAAGTTTCGTCCGCGAAACTTAGAAGAAGGAAAGTAACATATATGTAGGTCAATTCAAAACTGTTAAGAATATCCTTGTAATAAAAATACAGGGTCTTATCAATGAAACGGAAGGTTCTCGTCGGCCGTCAAAAACCTCGTCGTCCAAATCAAAGATTTAAAAGATACATTTTCGCATCAATAAATGAAATAACTAGTTATCGAACGTCTCCAATAACAAGTCTCAACACTCCTTGGCGGTAAAATACTTGAAATCATAAAACATTTCCTAAAACTTTTAGTTCAAAAATTTTATAGTTAAGGTAATAACTCTACTATTTATGCTTACAATTTCTAACTAAAACTTCTAACAATCTATCTATAGAGGATGATATTCCATAGAAAGAACGGAATATTCGAAAGAATAAATCGAATAGAAAGAAGTAAAGAAAGAAGGATGAACCCCAATACTATCTTCCCTCTATGAAAATTCAAATGTCGATCGCAACTCGATAATACTAACTGCAACAGAATCTAGTCCTCAAGAGAGTGCATATATCCTCAATATTTTCAATCCTCGGATTCTTACCAAAATATTTCATAAGCATGACACATCGAGTAGTAACTCCCAATTATTCAAATTTAATTAAAATCTTCTAAGGTCCATCAAAACTCTTATTGGAAACCACCATCCAAATATTTATTATTAGGGAAACAAAACCGCTAACAACCACAAAGTAAAGGACTTACTATGAAATCCTTTAATCCAATTTATTCCTAAAATTCATTACCCCAACTTATTTACAATGAACCCTCTCATCCTCAAAAGTTGAATCTCGAAACCTCAAAGAGATTAGTCACACAAATCTCGATTCACTTAACTTTTGCCAAACATAGGGCAATGCGACCGTAATCAATTTATTTATCTTTTCCAAACTCTTAATACATCGGTTTTTGCTTATGTCGATATTCCTCAAGTTGTGTCATCAAATCCTAATTCCACAAAGTATTTATTCCCGTTAGGGTCCAACATTTAACGACAACAAATTCCCAAGTAACATTAAAATCACTCAACTTTCTAACCACAACTACACTATTATTAAGCTTATTTCGATCCTCAAAAAGATATTGCAACTTCAAGCTTTCATATTTTAAAACCACTAGGATAGTTTCTTCCTAAACTTATTCTCCATTTTCCATAATCATTTAAACACGAAACTAGCTCCATAGGACGGTTAGGGATCATATTCGAAACTCCTTCAAAACACCTCTACTAACCCTTACGATAGCTTAAAAGGACTACCTCTCCAGAGAGTAGGGATAAAAGAACATGATACAAAGAACATTAGGAAGCATTATTAAAGATTAAGATAAGATGAAAAAGGCGAAGGCGAAAAAGAAAAACGAGGCTGAGGAAGAGACAAAGAAGCTCCCGTATCTAATAAAATTAAACACGGATTTCATAAATTGAAACATACCAGTCACCAGGTCTGGTTGAGCATCGGCCTCAGCGCGGCTCATGACGAAAATTCGACCCTTCGGTCTCCCAGAGGTAGCTGGTGTAGAAGCTATCATCTTCCTATCAGGACATACAAATGACTTGTGTCCCGGTTTCAGACAAGTAAAGCATACAATTGGCTTGTTGAAACAGCCAACAACTGGATGCATAGGCATCTTGCACGCAAAACAGGTACGACCCTTAGGATCGTTGTTGTTGCTCGGGACAAATGGACGGTTTGTCGGATTTGCCTGTCCACTCTGAAAGTTCCTCCTCTTGTTTGGGAAAGAAGGAGAAAAGGAAGGTCGGGAAGTAGGATATAGAGGTCTCTTGCCAAAGGCATTAGGAGCTACAAACGAAGTACGGGCCTCTTCGGCAATCTCCCGAATAGAACTCTCTGCCCATAGGGCATCATTGTAAATCGAGACAAAAGAAGTAGAACCCCTACTAATCTTTCCCCTCACCTGGGGAGAAAGCTTTCCCAAGTAAAAGAAAGCCTTGTCTTCCTCCCTCGAAATAAGTCGAGTGGCATAATGAGCCAACTCATTGAACTTGGTTGTGAACTCCTGAACAGAAAGAACTCCCTGCTTAAAGTCCATGAACTCCTTCAGCTTCTGCTGCCTCAACTCATCTGGGTAGAACCTCGCCTCCAATAGTTCACGGAATCGAGTCCACCCGAAATCAGGCTCCAACTTAGCAGTAGGACCAGAAAGAGTCCACCACTGATCAGCTTCCTTCACTAAGAAGTGGGAAGCAAGACGGACCTTATCCTCTTCAAGGACATCATACAGAGAAAAGTTTTTCTCCATTTCACGTAACCACCCCGAAAGCTGAATGGGATCTACCTCACCACCATAGGTTTTTGCTTGGCTCCTAGATAGTTGTGAAGCAACCCATGAACAACTTCCGTGTCTCTCACGGTCAGGAATAGGATTAGGAATAGGATTTGCTTGTTGATTTTGCTGATTTTGCTGATTCTGAATAATAACCGTAAGAGCTGCTAAGATCGTGTTGTCAATTCTCGGAGGCATCTTGCAAAAGAAAACACAGATTAGTACTTATCATATAGCAAGCAAAAAGAGACTACAACATAATCCTAATCTACCCATCCTACCATTCTATCTCACAAGTTTATTATTTTATTAAGGTCAAGTTATTTATGCAAGGGTACACAAACGTGCGTCGGGAGCAAAATAGCTCTGATACCAACTGTGACACCCTCAAATTTGCGGAAAGAAAAAAAATAATTTAACTAAATAAAATATGAGAATACATAACAAAGGTGTCATAAATAAAAGGGTTCATTACAAAACGGAAATAATATTATACAAAAGAAATATACAAGACGGGAGACATATCTCCCGTATAAATACGGAATGAAAAGAGTATATAATAATATACAATATAAGAACCGAATATAGGTCCAAGGTAAATACTTCGCTCGCTAGCTCGTCAATGTACCCCAAATATGCATTCACCACCTGTTCGACCGCATTAAATATAAACACGGAAGCCACAGTCAGTGGGGAGTAACTCCGAGGTCTCCCAGCCACGAAATGTCGAGTTTAATAAAACATGAATAACATAAAAGCAATGTATATGGAAAATACAAAACCTTAACATATATGATATGCTTTTCATGTTATGAAACAATTAACTAACATATAACCTAGCATATGAAAGCT